>PVKA01017999.1:0-44680 GCA_004027165.1 Ctenomys sociabilis | reverse complement strand
GTGTTGTTTTTTTTTTTTTTTTTTTTTTTTTTTTTTTTTTTTTTTTTTTTTTTTTTTTTTTTTTTTGAGACAGGGTTTTATTATGCAGTTCAGGCTGTCCTTAAGCTCACTTTGTAGCTCAGGCTGGTGTTGAACTCACAACAATCCTCCTGCCTCAGCCTCCCGAGTGCTGGGATTACAGGCATACGCCACCACGCCCGGCTATGAAATTCTTTAGTTGTTCTTTGTCGTGGAAGTATTTCACTTCTCCATCAAACTGAAAGAGAGTTTTGCAGGGTATAGTAGTCTGGGCTGGAATTTGTTTTCATGTAGGACTTGAAGAACTCTGCTCCATGCTCTCCTTGCCTTCATTGTTTGTGTAGAGAAGTCGGCTGTAATTTTGATGGGTTTTCCTTTGAATGTGAGCTCCTTCTTCTCTCTAGCAGCTTTCAGTATATTATTTTTGTGTTGGATTTCTGCGATCTTAACTATTATATGTCTCTGTGTGTTTCTACTTGGGTTGAGGTTATTTGGTGTTCTGTATGCTTCGGTGACCTGAATGTTGGATTGTTTCCTCATATTTGCGAGGTTTTCTGCTATTATTTCTTCCCATATTCTTTTTTTTTTTCCCTTCCATCAGTTTTTGTTTCTTTTTTCTTGGACTATTTTGTCTCTATTCCCAATAGCTATTAAATATTTTGGATCTTAGTTACATGCTCAATTTCTCACACTGCTGAAGTGATACAATGTTTACAAATGTGTGTCTGATTTATTTCACTTATGAGTATGGAATCATGTTGCATCTATTTACTTATAAAAGTGTCCAGCTTATCTTTCTGTGTGGCTGAATACCCATGTCTTTTTTTTTTCACTTTCCTCAGTTGATGGGAATTTGGCTTCTTTCCAGTATCTAGCTACGGCGAATTGCACTGTTATAACCATACATGCACACATATGACTATGGTACAATGTTTTTAATTCTTCTGGGAAGATACTCAGAAGGGGAATAGCTGTGTCAAATGGGAATGGCATTTTAGTATTTTGAGGACTCTCTACCCTAATTTCCACCATGGTGATATCAGTCCATACAACGGTCCCTTTTCCCCTAAAGCCTTTCCAGCAATTGTCATACATTCATTTCTTGATGATAACCATTTTTTTTCTAGAATGAGATATAATCTTAGTGTTGTTTTAATTTCTTGAGTGGCCAATCATGTTGAACAGTTTTTCATTGATTTATTTGCCATTTATAGTTCGTCATCTGAGAAATGTGTATTCTTCGGAGATGCCCTTGTTTCCATTGGGTCTTTGAATTTTGGGGACCTGATGTTTCTTCAGTTCTTTAAATGTACTTGCCTGGGTGACAGCTGGCTATAGTTTTGCCCCACTCTGTGGGTTGTATTTTCATTCTGTTGGTGATTTCTTTTCTTGTGCAAAAGCTTTTTAATAAGCTCAGATCCCATCTGTTGATTCTTTGTAGTATGTCCCCATGTGGTCTGGATTTTCAAGTCTTTGTCTACACCTATGTCTTCAAGGTCTCTCCCTATTTTTCTCTTCCAGTAAATTAGTGTTTTTGTTCTAGTATTTAGATCTTTGATCAGTTTTGACATTAGTGCATGGTGATAGACTTGGGTCTAGCTTTAGTCTTTGGCATGGGGAAATCCACTGTTTTTCAGCACCATTTATTAAAGAGACCATCTCTCTTCCAGTGAACATGCTTGGCCCCTTTTTCAAAGATAAGATATCTTAGTGCATAAGTAATTGATATATCTGAATTGTCTATTTCTCAGGTCTTTTTTTTTTTATTGTATAGACAATGCTGATTTTGTCATAGTAGCTTTGTAAAAATAAGTCAAGTAAGGGATTGTGAATCCTGAAGGCTGACCTTGTTGCCCAGAATTAATTTTTCTATTCTAGGTCTCTTCTGGTTCCAAATGAATTTTAAGAATGTTTCTTTAATTCTTCAAGAGTGATATTTTCTTTGGGATTGTATTAAATCTGTACAACAGTTTAGGAAGAATGGCCATTTTCATTATGTTGCTTCTTCGTATCATACATAAGGAGTATTTTTCCATTTTCTGTTTGCTTTTCTTAAGAAGAACCAAATTAGATTTATGGAGATATAATTTACATGTAGTAATAAAATTCATGTGCTTAGTGCATGCTTTGGAATTATGGCAGTTACACTTGTGTTTGTAATTGTCACCAGAACCACAACATAGAACGTTACCAGCACCCCAGAATTCCCTTGTGTTCTATCCTTTACTTCATCTGTTTTCTCTCTTATGGTTTTGCCTATTTGTATAAGATTACATTTAAAATTTATTTGTTTGATATGGGGAATTGAACATAGGACCTTCCACTTACCAGGCATGTGCTGTGCAATTGAGCTATATCCCAGTCCCTACATTGATAATAAAAAGAAACCAATATATGTCCATTAACACCCCCATTCCATATCCCAGACTAAACTTTGTATGTTTAATTGTATTTTCAACATTTTTTGTTGATTTTTGCAGTTTCTTTTTCTTATCTTTTTCTTTTCCTTTCCTCTTTCTTTCATTAGTTTTTTTTTTTGTTGTTGTTGTTGTTAATTTGGTTTTTTGAGAAAGAACCTTGTATTTAAGGCTGATCTGGAAGTCACATTATGCTCCTGCCTCAGCTTCCCCAGTGTTGGTATTAATTGTCCTCATGAACTTAATGAGGTTTAAGATTAAGTGCTTAATCACTTTTTAAATGTTTCTTCCTACTAACTAAAGAGAGCTTCTCCACCGCTCCACTTTTCCTGCAGTGCCCTGCTGGAAGGTTATGTAACACATTTGCTTATATTTCTTGTATTTGCAACTGCAGTGAATTTCTTGATTCCCTGGCATCCTGGGTAAGAAAAATGAAATAGTACCAAGAGGGCCAAAGGGAAAGTCAGACAATTCCTTTCTGTAGCCCAGCTCCCTGTGAGTCCCCTTACAGATGAGCCTGCCTCAGACAATCTCTAATGTGTCTAAGTAGTGCCCTTGCTGTGTGATATTTCTGACAGAGAAACGTCCTTTCCCCGCAGAGAGGGCACCAGAATGTGTGAGCTGGAGGAAGTCCTGTGGGTGGAGTCAGCAGATCTTCCTTCCTTGGCCTCTAAAGCTACCCCTGCGCCGGAAGTCAATCTGCCAGCCTGCTCAGCACCCAGGGGATTCTGGGTACTCTCTGGAATGTGGCCGTACTGGGCTGGGCTGAGCCCCTGGCAGGGCGCAGACCTCAGTTACAGCTTGAGCCCAGCCCTACCTGGCCCTGCCCAGCATCATTTCCATGATTGTCCTGCACTCTTTATTTAAATATTTCCTTACTAATAAACGTGAAGGTCACTTCTTTTTTTAAATTTAATTTTATTTATCATTTATTTATTTTTTGTATTTATTTTTAGGGAATGGCTTATAGGTTGTTCAGGGTCTCACTACTAGATCAGACACTACTAGATCGGACTCGCTGTGATCCGCTAGTTTACAGCCTCCCAAGAGCTGGGGTTACAGGTACGCCCCACCACTCCCAGTCTCAGTTGCCATCTCAGTGCTCTCCAGGGGCAGAACCAGCATTTGTTTTTATTTTAAAGACAATAAAAATTATAAAAATCCTTTGAAACTATACAGAATTTCAAAACATGATAGGAAATCTCCAATGGTTGTTATACTGTGTATTGTTATCTTCAAAGCAGTTGTTCAGATTACCAAATATAAGCATGCAAGATTAGTCAAAAAAAAAATAAGCCTTAACCATTCCTTTCAGAAAAGCATTAAAAATTAGTAGTACAATTATCTTAGCAATTGTGTGTGAGTGTGTGTGTGTGTATTCTTTTTTTCTGCCCTGGCTCTGGGGCACTGAGACAGCAATTGAGACTGGTTGTGGTGGCGTGTTCCTCCCAGGGCTCTGGAAGCTGCAAACAGGAGGATCACTGTGGGTCCTATCTGTGCAGTGAGATCCTGTATTAAATACAAAAAACTAAACAAAATAAAACAAAACAAAACAAAAAACAATATCTATTGTACCTTTCTATTTTGTTTCCTCTTTCAGTTTCTTACACTAAGGAGGCAGTATGATGTTCACACATGAGTCTGAATTATTACCCTTATGAGAATGGTCTCTAGTTGCATCCATTTACCTATAAAAGCTTCAAGTTTATCTTTCTTTATAGCTGGGTAATACTCCATTGTATAAAAATATCCCATCTATTTTATCCGTTCCTCACTGGATAGACATTTCAATTGTTTCCATGATTTAGCTATAATAAATGTGCTGCTATACACAGGCATCTGCATGTGTCACTGTGGTGTGATGTTATTAATTCTTCTTTCCTCTTTTTATATCTCCTTTTTCAGAATACCATAATTTTCAATGTAGAGATGTTTTCCCTCTTTTTTAGATTGGCTCTTGTATATTTCATTAGTTTTTGGATGCTGTTTTGCAGCGTGTGGTGTTGCTAATTTCTCTCTCTGCGAGTTTGTCTCGTGTATAGGCATGCTCTAGATTTCTTTTTTTAATTTAGTTTTATTTTATTGAGAGGCAAATATCAACGAGACAGTTTCAAAGCTGATTAATAGGATAATTTCAATAATTAATACTTTTTGCACTAGATTTCGGAGTGCTGATTTTGTATCCAGCTACACTGCTAAGTTGAGTTATTGAATGTGCATGGCTTTCAGGGGAGCTTCTGGGGTCTTGGTGTAGCCTGTCTTGAGTGTGACTGTTTCTGCAGCAACAGCTTTTCCAAATTAGCCTAAATTCCTCTGATGTGTTGGGAGTTAAGAACTCAACATGGAAATATGGGTAAGGAAATAGTATTTGACCCACAACCAAGACTAAGAAAGAAGTTGAAGCAGAAGTTTTTGGAATGAGCAAGGAGAAGGACATAAGAGGAAGCCTCTGACAAGCAACTGCATAGGGCCATCCACCCTGGCACCTCAGATGGGCTGCCCTTGGTGGGTTCCTTTGGAAGAGTTTGTGTCCCTACTGAGGCTGGGGGCGCTCTCAGTTAGTGGGACAGCAAATGAGAAAAGATTTAATCCTCTGTCCCTTGAAATTTATATTGGTAACAACACGTGTGGAGAATTATGAAATGATTGCATCAGATAATTTGTAGCTCTCTGAAGCATTTATAATTCGACATAGCATGCCTCCCTGGCAAGGGACGGTCCACATTACAGAGTTCTGCAAATGTGAACATTTCCCTCCCTAAGTGGACGTAGTTTATGTGTTTTGCTCTTGTTAGCTTATCAGTCCAAGCCTTTTTGGCAGGAGTTTGAGGGCTCTGAATGGAGGCTGGCAGGGAAGCTTTCCTTTGGGAATGAGGAAGAAGAAGCAGAATAGAAGCATTGTGCCCTGCTAGAATATTTGTCTTTCAAGAGGACGTTGCTGTTTTATTGGTGGAAGTAACCATGGAATTTGACAATTAAATGAAAGGAAGAGCAGAATTCTAGGTGACAAGAAGTGAGAATTTTATAAAAAGCCATGTCAAGCATGAATAATATCTTGAACGCCCAATTCATTGGCTTTGATGTGCTTTCTCTTAGACCCCTGCTCTAATCATATTTAAATGTCTGAGTGCTTTCCTTCTTGCATAGAAAGATACAGGAAAAGACGTGTCAGGGTTTCCGGTCTGCTGTGTGCACACTCTGTGACAGGAAAACACTCGTGTGTTCCTTTATTTAACCAATATTTTTGAATTATTTGGAAATGGAAAGATCAGCATAAACCTCAGAACTAACTTTGACATAGTTAAAAATTTATGCTAGCCATCATTTAATGTTGGCTATTTTGATGCATATACATTTAAATCATTATATATATTTAATTATATATAGTATACGTTATATGTGTATAATATATATGTATGGTATATATATATGTATGTATATGATTTTTTTCCTAAGATTTGGATCTTGGTGTCTAATTAGTCTCCATTACCTGACATTTTTTAAAGGTAGAACACTGCAGTAATTATTATCAGTCTTTCCTAACTATGTAATTAAAGCATTGAGTTTGGCAGGAGTTCTCTCGTTTAAACTGATTATTATCAGAGAATAAAAACTTTGAGACTGCATGATCTAGAGATGAGAAAAAAGAACTGATGGGGAGAAATTCTGGTTTCATTCCCAGATTTAGAATAGCTCACTCATATGACTTGAGAGCCAGTCAATTAATTCTATTTGTAGAATGGTAAGTGCAGTCACCCACTTCCTTGGCATGGCCTCTGCATCTTTGGTCCCGTTGGACCAGAGAGAAGCTAGCACAACTGCTTTGCTAGCCCCGCATGTCTGATCAGTGTGGTGGGCCATGGCCTTGCTTTCCTCATCAGTCAGAACCCCAGCAGGGATGAGAAAGGTGAAATTCCAAAGATGGAGAGTGGAACTCTCCAAGAGAAAGGGTTTGGATCCTGAAGTCTACTGGTAATGAACTGATAGTGTGTGCAGGGATTAGAAATCAAGAGCAAGCCTCAATATGCATCATATGTTCTTATGAACCATGTTTATAGAAAAGTTATGCCAGAAATTATGCTTCTGTTACTGTGCCCCATGCAATTGTTCTTCTATTGTAGTGCTTGCCAGATACACTATCAAATCTATTTAGCATTTAAAATTGCACCCATTCCGGCAAAACTAACAGTTGTCTGATGCAGAGCTAGCGCCTTATCATGACAGCTAGCTGTCCTGCTGTGAGTGGGCGTGGTCACTGCCCACTCCCAGCCCTTCCTTCCCGGTGCTCTGGTGCTGCAAGTCTCAGGACATGTTCCCACTTCCTGCTAGCACTGGACCATCATCTTCTCGGACTACTCCACTCACAACCTGGACCTCTAAGCCATTTATTTCCTTGCTGTGGTTGATGATTTACCCTCCCCATGGCTATTAGGCAGGGTACCACCCCTAGGTGATTTAAAACAGCTGGAATTTAATATATTATCCTTCTGGAGTGAGTAAGTCTCAAATCAAAGTGTCGGCCTATCAACAGTTTATCGGAAGCCTGTGAAGGAGTCCAGGCTTACCAACTGTGGCCATCACTGCTTTTCGCTGGTTGCGGCTTCGCTTCAGACTTCACCTTGTTCTTCTGTCGGCCTCCTCCTGTGCGTCACTGTCTCCACTAGGACTTCAGTCAGCTGCACTCTGACCTCCCCCCATCTACTCACATCTGCAGTCACCTGTTTCCCCGAGCGGTCACCTTCACAGGCTCTCAGGAGTTTAGTCCTCCACAGGATCTTTTTCAGGGACACCTCACAACCAGTAACACTTGCCTGCTTGGCTCTATTTCAGTAAACAGTTTTAATTGTCTCAGGTGTCAAGCAGTCCCAAGAGCCACGTCAGATTCTTGTATCAGTTTATTCTCAAGGGACAGCTACCTGCCTTCCTTTTTTCCTTCCTCCTTGCCTTCCTTCCTTTTTTCTTTCTTCTTCAGAGAAATATTATAAGGACTCAGAAGGTTCATCTTTTGGTTCACACAAAGCCAATAACGCAACCAGGAGATAAGAGAGCAAAGGGAGGTTTATTACCTGCAGTAAATAAGAAGAGCTGGTGGGATAATTCTCAAAGCAGTAACTCCCCAAGCAAACAAAGCAAAGGGCTTTTATAGGAGAAACTCATATATATTTCATGCAAAACAGGCTCCTCTACCAATAGAGGTGGGCATTCTTGAGCCTGTCCATCCATTCAGTGTCCTGCTTCATGCGTTGTACTGTCAAAAACTAGAGCATGAGTGTGGCTTTGGACTCTAGGATTGTAAGAAGCCAATTTCACTTCTGTGTCACTTGAGAGGATAAGACCGAGATTACTCTTCTTGGAAGTTTCTCCAAAGGACCTTAAATGAAACTACAGCTTTTTACTGAAAGTTTAGGTGACAAGCTCTGAGGATATAGTCCTGGCATCTGACCACATTTGTGTACTTCCTAAGTATACCTCATGCATCATTCAACATATAGACACCAAGGCTGACATATTAACAAAAATAAATATTTATGTTCATATTCACCAGGAAAAATCATTACTCTCAGTAGTTACGAAACATTTTGCATATCATGTACTAAGTGAGTATTAATTTATTGAGCCACACAGCAGCCTGTAGAAAAGAAATCCTGTCTGCTTACAGAGGAGAACACAGGACCAGGCCTGCATCAGGGCGCACCAGGACTCCAGTGAGAGCTACAGCGCAGCACACACTGCTGTGGCATTTCCGCTCACCCACAGGCTCCAGCCTGCATGCTGAGGATGTTCCTGACTGTCACTGGTGGGCACGTGGTGGGTGCCAACTGGGTGGAGCAGAGTCTGAGGCAGGGTCTGGTAGAAGGCAGATATTCTGGGGACATGAAGGAAATCAAGTTCAGTAACCAGGGAAAATCATTTTAGAGAAATATAATTTTTATATAAACTATATAGAACCCCAGGCCCCCAACCAGACATGAAAAATAGTATATTAAGTTATAGATCAGCATCACTGTTAAACAATGCGGCAATAACTCAAAATAGCATTGCATCCTTTAAGTGTTAAAGATAGTCATAACAAAGTGGGTTATTTTGGGTACAAAAGGATGTCTCCACATGAGAAACCAATGAATAGAATCTAGAACTTTAACATTCATCAGAAGAAAAAATTTAGGGTCTCTCTTAACAGATGCCAAAACACATTTTATAGAAGCCTCTAAAAATCTAGAATGCCAGATTCATTAATAGAAAGACTCATTATAAGAAATTGTGCATAAAAGGAGAGAATTAGTCCTAATAATCAAAAGTAAAGCTCTGACACTCAGAAAATCCAACAAGATTTATTAGAGGTTAAAAAAAAAAAAAAAAGCAGTTCATAATGAGTCAATATAGGCAAAACAATACAAGAGTACTTGCATACTAACAGTATTAATAAAAGTATTCACAGACATTATACTAGCTTTTGTTGGAAATTATCAACAAATTACCTTATTAAGGCCTTAAAAGGATAATGTGAAACTAGAACTAGATGCATAGATGTATGAGGGTTTCCTATGTGAGAAGAAAGAAAAATCTAAATTTTATTTTATTTTTTAACTTATGTATTTGGTGCAAGGTTTCGTTATGCAGCTTGGACTCTTAGTGATCAGGCTCCTCAACACTGGGGTTACAGGTTTGGGTCCCCATGCCCAGACTCGGTGGCCGGCTCAGCGTGCCTGGGGGCAGGGCCAGCATGCAGGACCAGGGAATGAACCCTAGTCCCAGAGTTCGCCTAAGGAGACACTTAGTCCACTGAGCTATCTCGCTGGCCCTAAGAATCTAGATTTTCAATCAGAGCTGAGGTCTTTGTGGATGCTTGATAGGAATATGCAGAAATCAAAGTAAGATTGGATTTGTGTCTTCATATAAGAAACATAAATTCCAAGTGGTTCAAGCCCCAGCATTATTAAAGTTCAAATATTGGGTTCACTTGTGGTAACATCTGTGTATACCTCTAAGGGTCCAAACTTCGTAGGAAACATGAAGTCATTAGGCTGATTAGAAGTTCATGTGTGGGAATAACCATGAGTAGTCAGACTGTGAAAGTCTGATGTCCTGAGTAACTTGTGCATATGTCAGACTTCTGCTTTGAAACTGAAAACCACTCTCAAATGCTATTTGAACAAGAGAATACCATTGGGCTTTGCCAAGCCAAATGCTGGACGGAAGCAGTACTCTACACAGTAATCACTAATATGTGTTTGTTGGACAGTCAAACTTGTTATTTTTTGTTCAATTTAATTTTTTTTCAAAATTTGATTTATTTATTTGGTAGAGGGTCTCACTATGCAGCTCAGACCAGTGCTGAGATTACAGGTATGTTCCAGCATACCTGGTTTCAGGGCCTGCATGGCAGCCTGGGTATCCTGGTCTGGCATAGCTTGTGGTACTGGGGATTAAATTTGGGACCTTGCACTTGCCAGGCAGGCACTTAGATGACTGAACTATCTCCCCAGCACTTCATTCTTGCTAATTCATGGGGCCCTGTTAATATGTGTTCCTCTCTGTCAATTTCACATGAAAGCACACTGAAGATTGAACCCATCCTTAGTAGGAAATAGAAGTGTTTTCCCCCAAAATGCAAACACCACACTCTTCTTATTCCGGTGGCTATAGAAAATAATCTTTCTAGCAATAAACTTTCTTGGTTTTTATAAACCCAGGATGCAGTTTTTCTTGCACATAAACACAGTTATACATGGGCATGCATATAGACCCTGGAGTAATTTATTAAGGGAGAAGAGTGTGTGTAAATTGCAATGATTTGCAATATAAACACTCAGATATTTCAGTGATTTCCAGGAATACTCTTTGTTAATTGCAAATCTGAAACTGCTCAAAATCCAGCCTACTGCTAAATAAGAGGCAAACTTTAAAATGGCCTGCCTAGCAGGTGTATCCATGACAGGTGGGTGGATAAAGAGTTGCGAGTGTAGAATCTGGCTAAGTGGATCTGCATGTAAGTGAGTCCCTAGAAGGGCAACTTAAACACGGTGCTTAATAAATCATGAATCACAGTTGTTATTTCAGCTGCACTTATTGTACATGAGGATTTATGTTTGGTTTTTTTGCTGACTTGATAATACAGTTGGAGACATTTACTATGTCTTAATTACACACACTTATAATCTTAGCTCTACTTAGCTAGAGTACTGTTTAACGTCACACTTACTGTTTAACAGTTTCAGCTCTATTCATCCAGAATATTGTGCAAAGATACCATTGTGTAGTTGAGAAAATTTATAGATATTAATAAAAGCTTCCTCTTCTCCACATTCCAGTATTTTAATAGCGTGTTCACCATTGCATAGTGCGGAAGTCCTACTTAGGAGTGTGATTGGTCCATCTGGAACATATCATGGCCAGCTTTAGTCTTCCCTAGCTCTGGCGGAAGGTGTATATTGATGTCATATTACCTCAGGGTTGAAGCCCTGAGGCTCTTTGCGGGGACTGAGCTTGGACACTATGGTCTAATTTTTTTTTTTTAATGAGTTTGGTACAGGATCTTACTACACAGCTCAGACTCATGTTTTCAGCCTCCCCAGTGCAGGGATGACAGGTGTGTGTCACCACACCTGGTCTCGGTCGCCAGCTCAGTGCACCTGGGGGCAGGTCAGTGCGACATATGCTTAGTCTACTTTTAAACATTTTCACGTTCTTCTTCTTGACCTCTAACTTGGTTTGGATATTAGAAAAAATACTGTAGCTTTAATATAAAAATATGTATCTCCCTGGGACTCCAGGGATGTTTTCTTAACACAGATGTGAAAACTTTAGATGGTTAAAGCTAAATGTTCATTAATGGAAGATGTGCCAGTTTGAAGGAAAGAAATCTTAGGAAAAGTTCACTTTCCTCTACAGTTTAGTTTTTGTAAGCCAAAATAAACTATTAATTTGTCTTAAAGTTCTTAGCATAGCTTCCCCTTGCCTGTGTTGTTTTTTTCTGTCTTGCACTGGAAAGTGTTTTATCTGTCTGTCTTCATCCACCATTTCCTTAAGTTTGAGAAATAATTGAATTACCTACATCAATTAATTTTCATAGCATCTTGCAGGAAAATCAGCCACATTTAGTTTTCTGGGTTAGGCACTGAGGGACTTAAGGTGTGATGCTTTATTTATAACCACCTCAGTGATTCATCTGACAGCGATCTCTTGGGACCCTGCTTTAAAAAGTGTTAATAAATTAATGGAGTAACAGAAAGAAGTCTCTAGGAACTAGGCAGATTGAAGAATCCCTCCAACCTCCCTCCGAGAGGGTGATCTTCCACTTTGCCTTCTGCAGTGGAATGATGACAGCTGTAGAAGCAAGTTCTGATTACTGGAAAGGAAGAAGAACCCCAGCTCTCCAAGGGCGGCTGTGGTGCTCAGAGCTGTGTGCAGTGGGCTTACTGTACACAGTGGGCCTGCTTCCACAGTGGGGCCTTGTGCTTGGCTTTGCATGTACACACTTGCAGAATGGGTGTGCTGGCAGCTCAGAGTGTGTGGCCAACTGCTGACTCCTGAGCAGACACCCAGGAGGTGCCTGTAAGAGTGACAGCAGTGGGACTGCCCTGGGGCACTTGCTGCCAGTCTGAGGCTGACCCAGCTGCCCTGTGGTGGCTTCCCTTAGGGCTGGTCCTGGAGCAGGAAGAGGCACAAGACTGCCTGCTCTCATTGGTATGTTACACCCTGTGGAGGAGAAAAGTAGCAAGGAATTTTTTCCCTTTGAGGAAGTCCTGCAAAGTGGAAGCAGCTCATACAGGTCTCAGTCAGTTCCTTCTGCAAGATGAGCTTGCATATTAGTAAAGATATTTTTACTATTTAACCCACAACTGTGGGACATATGTACATTTTATTTTATACACTTCCCCAACTAACAGTGCATTAGTGGCATATTCCCATCTCTTTCTTCGATAGTGTTAAGTAGTATAGAACTTATTTTGATAGAATATAGTATACATCCAGTTCATATTTTTATTCAATTTAAATTGGAACTTAATATTTTGAAATAGCTTTTCATATTTGGTCTGTAAATTACTAAAGATATTTAAATTATTTTTGTAGACACAATAGGATTTCTTCACCTCAGCCATTCGTATTCTATTTTTTTTTTTTTTACATTGATGCATATGCTCCTTTGTCAACAAAATTTTAGTTATAGCAGCAGCAGGTCTTATTATAGGTTTATGTTTGCCATACATAATAGTTATGATAACTTAGGGAAGCTAGTACATATGTCTAGCACATCTTCATTGTGTTTGGTCCTTTGGTCCTTTGTCTTCCTTCTGCCCCTCTCTTTCCACATTTCCAAAATATCTGTCACTTTGATTTCCACCATCTCTTTTAATTTATGCTTCTTCTTGTTCATGATGTAGGTTACTTGTATCAGAGAAATTATGTACTGCCCAACCTTCTCTGTCCTTATTTCACCTAACATTATGGTCTGCACACCTTTTTCTGAAAATGACAGGGTTTTATCCTTCTGTATCACTGACGTGCTATTTCCAGAGTTTGGCATTATAAAGTTCACTGTCACAAACATGGATATGCATCAGTCAGTATAGGATGATGTCTTTAGTGCTTTCAAGACTGTTCACAGCAGAGTCATTGAAATTTCTGTTTTCAGTATTTTGAGCTCTCTGTGAACTGATTTCTATTATAGTTGTACTAGTTTACATTTCCACTCACAGTATAGGATGGCTCTTTTTACCCCACAGATTCAGGGGTATTTATTGTTCTTGATGTTAGCCATTCTGACTATCTCTTTTTAAAATCTGTGTATATTCTACTTCCAAAGACATGGCTTGTAAAATATCTAGTAACTACTCCTAATTGTGACTAGTACATCTACTTTCTGAACATCCACTTGCTGAGCATCTCCTTCCTGATCTTTCTCTCTTCCCTGGGTGCAGCATGGCTCTTTTCCTGGGTAAGGGGGCCTATAGCTACTAATCAGGGCCTTATGTCCTTTGCTTTGAAGGCTCTGGGGAGGACACTAGAAATCCTCTGAGTAGGGGGACCAGGTCGGTTTTTTATTTTTGTGTTTGTTTGCCATAGAGTAGACATCACTGTGGATGACAAGTGGAAAGAGCTAGAAGATGAGATGACAGCGCATATTTGTCAGTCACCAGTTGGATCAGGAGCAGGTCTGCAGCACACTGAGCATGTGCACACAGGGCAGGAGGAGCATCCTTTGCTTAGTGTTCTCCTTCCACAAGGAGGCGCTCTAGCTAGGATACCTATCACTCCTCTTGGTGCCTCTCTTCTGTCTTTAGAGTGACTGAGAATCCTGAGAGAGGACTAGGTGTACAAGATCTCCTTCTCTTCTCTTTAGGTTGCTCACTGTATAATTCATTGCATTAACCAAAGGTGACCTCAGTTGATTAGCCAGTCCTAGGCAGCATGAGGGTTCCCTCTAGATCAGAGCTCTTAAGTCTCCTCCTCTGGTGTGCACTGGACTTGCATGGAAGATGAATTTCTTTATGCGCACTTGTCTGAATCCTTCTGCAATCCCCTACTCTGTTCTTAAATGGACCACTGAATGTGAGTGGCTAATTTACTCACTTCCTTGAACTATTAATATCATGATGTCCAGGAGTTGTTTCTACTTGGCAAAGAAAGATGAACATGTAGCAGGGAACAGAAACTCAGGGATCATACTGGAATATGATAGTGGGTATCTGAAAGACACCACAATTTCTATGGTGAAACCAGGCAGCTGAATAGAAGAAAAAAGTTGAATCATTCTTGAACATAAATTGCTGGTTTTGGTACATAGCTGTGATGAAAGTATTCCAGCAGTAGATAAAGCGTGACATTTCATTAGAAGCAGCCATCTGTACCCAGGGGTACCCTCTGGCACCAGTGTGAGCACAGGCTCCCCAGGGACAAGGTCAGGAAAAATGTCCAGCAGAGGCATTCTCTCAGGCTTTCTTGCCTTCACTCCCATTTTTACAAAAGGAAATTCTGAATGTAATAAATTAAAAAAAAAAAAAAAAAGCTTCAGTAGTTCTTCCAACGTTGCTACAAATTAAAACTATCCCCCTGACTTCAGACTATGTACTGCCCAATGGTCCAGTAATGTTGGCTCTCTGTATTTTTAGGAACACAGTTGACTTTCCAGTACCAACAAGCTTAAAAAGCATGTAACTGTAATTGATAGGTAAATACGTTACAAATGACTTTTAAAAATTCAAGATGGTGGGAAACAAATATTTTACATGATCAAGGGGAGCCATTTCGATTCATTGTGAGGATAGTTAAATAGGGAGGTTTTAAAGGAAAAAAAATTATAAGCAAGTGTTTGCTTTACTTTTGTTTGAGTCAATGAATCAGCTGTAAATTTGCATGAAATATTTATTGTGGAAATTATGCCACATATATTTTAGAGAAAAGCAGTGATTTGCTCTTATTTACTATTCTTCATTTCAAAACCTTACCATAAGGCATATTCAAAGGGTGCCCTCTGATTTCATGGAATACTCTTCAAATTATAAAACTTGCTCAGTGGAGAGAGATAGGTCAAGTAAAACTAAAAAGCAAAAGCAAGGTCCATGATTGAGAGACACCCTTGCTATTTGATTATAAGCTCCTTGGAGGGCTATTTAGAATCCTTAGCACTTCCTTGTGGCTTTGCTAAACTTTAGTTTTCCAGTGTGAAGCCTAAGTACTCCATCACTGGGAACTGTGAAGCACGATAGAAAGTCTTTGACAAACTCCTAGAATCTGCTAGGAACAGGTGTATGTTCATAAGTGTTCTGCTCTTCTATACCCTGGCTTGAAAACAAGGCTTAGGTCCATTTAAAGTAGTGGCTATTGAAAAGAAGTAATTTAACAGACTTGAAACAATCCTTAGAAAGGTGACAGTATTCAAATTGGAAGTAAATGGAGAGTCTTGCATTGGATAAAGAGGTTCTCAAGGACATCTGCCGGTCCCAACATGTTATTTTATATGCAATGGAGAAATCACCTGTTGGACCCCTTGGGTCATGCTGATGTACAGAAATGTCTGTGGAGCCATGAGTAAAGTGCCAAGTAGCATCTTCTACTTTCTGGACATGGGAGAAAGGTCCATGCTTGAAACCACATTGTACCTTCAGAGTTTTGCTCATGGTGGGGGTCTAACAGAACTGATGAAAGTTTCAGGGTCACAGAATGACCATGAGATCTGTGCTACTCCCCAGGTAGGAGGAAACAGAAAGGACGCCTTGGAGGAGCTCCCTGTGAGTAGAACCCATTCTTCACTCTCTTTCTAGGCACAAGAGAGAGAGGCTGAGGGAAGACTGTAGTACATTCTGTTTCTAAGATCATGACATGCCCAGCAGCGCTGGAGATGCAGGCATGGGGTGGAGCACAACATCACTGTTTCTCAGGTGGCATGTGCTGACTGCGGGGGTGTCAGGCTGTGGTCTGGTAGACTGTCAACCTGCATTGACTTCCTTTCTTTTGAGAGGAGAGAAAATTTTGCCCACCCTGCCTGGGGACTCAGCAGTGGCAAGTGAGGGCAGTTGAGATTGGAGCAGTTGAGATTGGAGCAGTGAGATAGGGGACACTATGGTGTGTGCTCATTCTGTATGTGGTCAAGGCCACAGAGCTGGCCATCTAAAGGGTTTATCTCTGCTTCCAAGGGGCCTCTGAGATCTCAGCCAATGCTGTGATCCAGGCTTCTTGCACAAGGCAGAGATGACCTCATCATTTCAGGAGCTAGATTGCGTGAGACGATCCTGGACAGGAGACATGACAGTCAACAAGAGAGTCACCTAGGTGTCAACCTTTTTGTCTTGCCCTGTCATTTTCCAAATTCTAGGCAGAGAAGAAAGATGGAGGCTGCAGGAGCAGGGCCAAGCTCCACCGAATGTGTGCCAGAGAGGGGAGGACTGAGTTAAGATACTGAGCTAAAATTATTAAGTGTAGGGAATTAGCTGATGGGCAACTCACAATACCCAGCTGAACTGAATTTGCTTGGTTCTGGATATGAAGGGTCCACCTGAGGATCATTGCCAACAGCCTTAAAAGAGAACTGGAGGGGAAGATGGTGTGCTATTGAGTCTCCTGAAGAAGCCTGCCACACTGGTTTTCCTGATGTTAACTCAGCCTTTCTCATTGTCAGTGGAGCTCCAGGTCCTTGCTGAAGCAAGAATGGCTGTGGTTCCCTTTGGATGAGCTCTGGTCCTTACCTTGAGCATCACTTCCTGGCTCCGGTGCAGATCCTTCCAGCTGCTGGCACAGATCGCTCCTCATCCTGCTGGTGCACACTTCCTAGCTCCCACCACTGGCCTTTGGGCCGTCCTAGTTGGGGTCCTTGACATGGACTTGCATGGGACATTACTGGGGGCAGTGTGCTCCAGTTGGACTTGTGGAGGTTGCTATGGGATCCAGGTCTTCAGCGGGACTCGTGTTGGACATTGCCATGGCATCCATGGTATCAGATTCTATGGCTCTCTAGTGTGGGGACAGGTCTCTGATGTGCTGCAGATTTGATGTTTTGGACAAATTTTATAAAGGAATGTCATCAATTGTGTGTCCTATATTAGGTCTATTCCCTTGCCAATCCTGACTACAATAAGTCTTAAGTCCCATAACTGAAATTACAGCTTGCTTAATCAAAGTCACTAAAATTTAGTAAGTCAGGCTGAACCATCATTAAGGAAATCAGCCGCTCAGCAGGAAAGGGAAGTCTGACAAATCTCAGCAGATCACCATTATTGGAAAATAATAAAGCCATTTGCTATTTAAACGTCAATGAGTGGTGACTCCTCATCTGTCCAGGGTAGATACCTCAAGTGCAGGAGAAGGTATGAAAACAGCTATCGCCTAGCTGAGGGACTTGCAGGCCCTCCAGCCCTTGTTCTGACTCATGTTAGTAACCCATACCAAAGCTGTGTTGCAGGAGAACAGAGCCAGCATTTTGCTGGATGCTTTCTCTGAAAGGCAGCCTGCTCCTCTCCTCCACTCGGCGAGTGGCATCACCAGGGCTTGCTCAACGCCTTGCTGTGCCTGTTGAGCTATTCTTAATGGGCCATTCAGCTAGACAGAACTGAGCCAATGGGATGTGAGGATAAAATAGGAACACAACTGTTGTCGCAGTGCGAGCTATGAGAAAATATGAAAGGCGAAGATAAGCACATCACTGTTGGGTTAGAGTGTGTGAGAATACTGTTGAAATGGTTAAGCAAAATCCCAGTCTGTCATGGGCAGACATACAGGCCACTCTCAGGTCAGAAGGCCTCCTGCATGAGGCCACCCTGGGGCTCCCAGGAGACAGAGTGGGAACATCTGGCTGACAAAGCTCCTGTGATTTAAGCAGTCCTACTACTGCAACTGTTTATTGATCATTTATTGCCTTGACAGCCAGATATGGCAGATTCCACCTACAGCATGAACTGGATATGGGTGGCTCTGGCAGAGCAGGTCTTTCTTCCACTGTGAGGACACGGGGCCTCAACCAGCAATACTGGGACGCACGGAGATCTGGACACTGTTACATCCGGCAAGCCAAGTGCATTCCAGATGGGTGGAGTGATGGTCACAGACAGTTGGAGAGCTCAAGTAGCAGCTCTGTGAAGAGTGGTACTGGGGCACAAGCATGGAGCCAGAAACCTGAGCCAGGATTAGCCAGAGGCTTCATTCTTCATGCTGTGGGAAGTATGATACAAACAGTGTTTGCTGATCTTATGTTGGTGTACAGATAATGTGCTAAACCTATGGTGCTAAAAACATACTTTTATTTATGGTAAAAATACATTTTTCTAGGAAATACTTATGTAAATATCTTGAAAAGAGTCTGAAGGTAAGCTTTTTGTTACTCAGCCTATATATATTTTTTTGTTTTTTTGTATTTAGCAAAGGGTCTACAGGATCTACAGGGTCTCTCTGATGAGATTGGACTTGTAGCGATCCTCCTGTTTATAACCTCCCAAGTGCTGGGATTATAGGCACACACCACCATGCCTACTATTGGTCGCTGTCTCAGCGCACTCCTGGGGCTGGACCAACATGGCAGGCCTGGGGATCGAACTCCCAGCCCCTGCATGATTGTCACATTGTGACACACAGGTCATCATCTGGCACCTAGGTCCTATGGTTTTGATAAGAAAGTTTAGACCCACAAAGTAAATTTAGAACCAGACAGAAGCTTTAGGTGGCTTTTGTCCTGCTCATATCATAGTTGCAGTAGTTTTGCATTCAGTCTAGTGCAGTCATGTTTCAAAACCACCCTGTTCTTTAAGTGAAACCTCAACCCACAGAGGGTGCAACACAAGTTTTATCTCATGAACGAGTTTGGTGTGGCCATTTGACCAGAAACCTAGACCCAGAAAGGGCCTTAGAAACATACTGAAAGTTTATGCCTATGAATAACAACTGTTCAATTGGTTTTTAGACAATATTTTAACTGTTACACTTGAAACTATTTTAGATTCACCCAAGTACTGTTGAAGACAGCACACAGGGTAGGCCCCCGCAGTTTTTCCCTTATTAACTTCCTACACCCTTATGGTACATTTGTCGTGATTAACGAACCAGTGGTGATGCACTATTAGTAAGTTTGCCCATAGTTTATTCAGATTTCTTTCATTTTTTTCCGGTTTTGTTTTTCTGTTCCAGGATCCCACTGAGGATCTTGCATTACATGTAATAAACACATCTGTTTCAGTTCCTCCTGGCTGTGGCAGTTTTCAGACAATGGCTGTGACAGTTTTGGGGAGTACTGGTCAGGTGTCTGTGGACCATCCAGCAACTGGGCGGTGTCTGCTACTTTTCTCATAATTAGGCTGAGCCTGTGGATTTTGGGACACGATCTACAGTGTAAGTGCCTCTCTCATTGTGCCACATTATGGGTACACTGTTAGCTCAACTTGCCTGTAGTGATGAGGCCGACAGTCACTAAATACTGAGTCCCCTGAAGTACTTTATGCCCCAACCCCCCAGGGTTTGTAAATGGTTATTCCAAAATGAAAGGGCATAGCTTTCAGGCAGCCTCAGATAAACAATGCAAGAAGGGGCGCACTGTAAGATTTTGTGGTCCTGGTACCAATTCCCAAAACAAACTGATATATTATGTATTGAAGTTATATAATCATTTTTAAAAGATGGAGGATGAATTTTTTTTTAGCTTTGAATATCTTATTCTGGGATCCTCTCAGCACCCACAATGCTTGTCTGTAGACATCAGTAGTGCCTTTTGATCCATCAGAGTCACCCTGGAGAGCTGAGGAAGACTACAGAAGGGTTTTCATTTTTAAAAGTTATTTATTGATACAGGGTCTCCCTATGCTCAAACTCGTAGTGGTCCTGTCTCAGCCTCCTCAGAGCTGGGCTTATAGGTTTGTACAACCATGCCTGGTTTTAGTGGCCAAGCATGGTGGGCCTGGGATTTGAGGGCCATCATGCAATGCAGTACTATGGACTGAACCCAGGTCCTTGAGCTTACGAGGTAGGAGCTTAGATCACTGAGCCATCTCCCCAGCCCTCGGGAGACTTCTGTAGGACTCACATTTGAGGACTACACATGAAAATGTTGGATATAGATAACTTAGCCATGGGAAGTGCTTGCTTGCCTACCACGTACTCTGTTGTGCTGCAAACACAGACTCCAATGTTGATTGGAGAAGCCTCACCTCCTACTTCCCAATTTGTGTGTTTTTTTTTTTTAATTTATTTAGTTCTTTCTTAAATTTATTTTTTATTTTATTGAAGTACAAATATCAGACAGTTTTAAAACACCTTAACATGACAGATTCGATAAATTAATACATTGCAAACTGTTTTCCTACTAATTTGTCTGAATAAAATTCAGAAGTGAAACTTTGACCTCAGTCTACTGATTGCCATCAATCTATTGTGTCTTCCCAGGCTTAGGACACCGTCCATCCGAACAAGAAGAAAACTGACCTCGTTTACCAAGATTAGTAGATGGATGGGAAATAGGAATATAAACATTGCCTTTCCAGAGGTTCAAAAAATCTATTCCTTGTATTGAGATGGAGGTGCCGAGTACTTCTGTTGTGCAAATGAGAATGTTACTAATTGTCAGCGTGGCTACCATAGTGGCCAGTGTTTCACTTTTATGTTTGGCAGAACTGGGGGGTTAAACTCAGGCCCTTGTGTTTGCCAGGGAAGTGCTTATTCCACTGAGCCATCTCCCTGGCCCAGTGACCAGTGTTTCAGACACAAACCAACATTATTTTGTTTTCGAGCCACAAATAACAAACAGGTACTTGAAATTACTGCCCATTGTAATACTGTGTATTTTTGATTAATAAATGAGACAATCATTTTAAGTTTTAGTAGATGTTTTCTTAAACTACAGCTTGAATGTGCTTCTCAGCATTATTTGATAACCAGTTTAAACCATACAGATTAAAGTACTTACTCTTCTTGCTGACAGAGTGCTCAATATTTTGTCTCTAACAAATTGTTCACAATGGTGGGTGTAGATTTTAAAAGAATTCCTATGGGTCAACACTACTGCTCATGGTTTTCTTTTATTTTTTTTTGTCTTTTTTTTGAGACAGGGTCTCACTATGCAGTTCAGGCTGGCCTTAAGCTCACTTTGTAGCTCAGGCTGGTCTCGAACTCACAACAATCCTCCTGCCTCAGCCTCCCGAGTGCTGGGATTACAGGCCTGCGCCACCACGCCCGGCTCTCATGGTTTTCTTTTAAAATCTATTTGTATAAATTTGTGTGCTTGTTGATACTTTTCTTGTGAAGTTCTGTGAGAAGATAACATGTAATACAAAAGAAAGACTGCAGAGTTCTATCCCGTAAGGACACTGAGGGCTGAGGCTGCTACACTTGGCATAACCAGTCCTGCTTCAAAATAACTGCAAACTCACTTGAATAAAGTGATTGTTAACAATGGTCAGCTATTTTCAGAACTATTAAGAGTAATCTAAACAATTTTTAATCTTTTGCAAATTATGAAAGATAAAAACTGAGTTTTACAGCCTGCAGAAAGCACGGCAATTATATAGATTTATGAACAGGTTGAAATTGATGCGTCCTTTTTCCCCTGCCACTGTCTAGGATGGGAAAGGGCGTGCTCACAGGTTTTCGAGAGAAAGCGAGGAGGGTGTTCAGTGTCCTCCACTTCATGGTTGATTTCACAGCCCTCAGAGTCTGTTCGTCCTGAAGGCTTCCTGTGTGCCCGGCCAGTTCCTAAAGACTTCTGCCCACTTTGTACCCTGCTGTTTGAATAGAGAATGCATTTCTATTAAATAGTCCACAGCACAATTTATTTCTGATTCCATAACCATAGCAAATTAGAGCAACGATGAGTCATTCTGGGAAGTTTATTGGAGGTAGAACTGTATTCAGATGGTACATATTTTGGCACCAGGTGCTGTGTTCAAATAGAGTGTTTTTAATTCCAATTCCTCCACTTGGATAGTTTGGTTTTTAAAGCAGCCTTTTACTTTCTGGGGCTCATATAGTTCTTGAACAATATTGTCTGTGTCATGAGACATCTAAGAACATTTCCCAAATGCAGAGATACTCAATTTTTCAGACACAACTTGAAATAAATACTCCAAGACTGCTGTAAGCTCTTCTGTATATCATTTAGTAGGAATTCCTAAGTTTTATATATTTTTTTACTATGAATTCCAATACCAGTAATCTGAAACAAAAAGACCCCCAGTTTACTTTATGCTCTACTAAAATAAATTCTATAGGGATATACTTTTGTCTAACAATGATAGAAAAAAAAGATTAAGTAGTTATTCTTTGAGAAGCAAAGGCAGGTAAATAAGAGGTTCAAGATTTAATCAAGATGAAAACCTCAGGTTTCTAAGCAAAATCACTGTAAAATGCAATATATGTGAAAAATTAAAAACAACATAATTTTTGAACATATGACTGTTAGGAAGTTAATCTTTTAGGAAGGCAGTACTCTTATAAGGAAACAACATTCTCCATAATTGAAAAATGGCCAAAGATCATCGATGGACAAATTGTAAAATAAATACCAAGGGCAAGGCAGGATGGCAATGATCATTCTGTCGAGTAATTACAACTAAGAGGTGTAACTGCTGTTCAGATAGGAAATTTGATGAGAAAGTAGGACCCTCTGACTGCCTACTGAGCTCAAAAAGCCAACAGTACAGCCTGGAGGAATTTTTCTGTTGCAAAGCCCTAAGAAAGTACAGGTCTTTAAGGTGACAGTCCTACCCCAAAGGATTTGTCTTAAGGGAGTGGACAGTGAGTTAAGGATTCCACTATGCTCTCTTTAAACAGTGGGAAATGGAGATATTCTACATAGACAGAGCAGTGAATCTAGTGGACAGATTCTAAGGTATGAGATAGAGACTACAGAATCATTAACATGACTCCCAAAATAGTTAATGACCTGTGTGGAGGAGAGTCAGGAGAAGATGGGGACTGGAGAATAACGTGTTATGAACATCATAGAATTACATTGGTATGAGTGTTGGTGAAAAAATATCTGATATTTCTCAACACATTAATGTTGCTCTCTAAAGTGCAGAGAAAGTCTATTCTCTCTTAATGTTCCTTAACTATGTATCTCCTATAGTCCCGCACTAATTAGAGGATTTAAAACTTTTTAAAGTTCAAATCAAATCCTAAAAGTAATGGTAATAATGTAGATCTATGAAAAATGCTGTTTCTAGTATAATAACGCTGTTATTTCAAGTATGGTAAGAAGTTTGAACTGCTTTCCATGTACAGAAAAATTATACATATTTATGAACAGCAAAATCATTACTAGGACTGAAAGTTATAATGAAGGTTTTCATTCCTTATACCTGTTTGGATTGTAGGAGGCAGGAATATTTGATTCTGACAGAATCCAGCCCACCTATTTAAGAGACAAAATTGTTTTCCTGTTGTTTCATGCAGACATAGTTGTTTATCTCCACTAGGAAAAAGGGTAGAAAAAAGAGGAGTAGGGCTGCATCTCATCACCTACAGAAACTCAGTCCTCTTACTGTTCCTTCCTAGGCATGTGCTTTGTGCGCCCCTCTCCCCCTTGGGCTCCCCGCTCTTCCTCTTTCCTTTCTGTTCTCATTTGCTAAACTGCCCGGTGGGAAATGCAAACACTGCTCTCCACTTGAGATCTCTGTGTTCATTGTGCAAGGAGTGGGGGATGCCCCGAGCCCCAAGTCCAATGGATCCAAGGCAGGGTCTGCAGTCCAGCATACCAGCAAAGGGTTACCAGAGGAGGCCAGCTCCTTCCTGCTCCTGTGGATCACCACACACATCTGAGTCGTTCTCTAAATATTCAGAAATATTCAGTCCAATGGAAAATGTGTTCACTCTATTGAACAGTCATTCTAGTTCTGTATGTATGACACATGAAAACCCAAATATGAAATCTTCAGTAGCATTCTGTGGTTTTATTATATCGTACTTACGCTTATTTAATGGGATATTAGCTCAGAACTGAGCATTCACATTATGATTAGAATAGTAAGTGGGGCCTGGTGGTACATGCTTGTTCTACCAATGCTCTGAGAAGCTGAGGCATCAGGGTTATAATTTGAGCCCGGCCTGGCCAACCTAGAAGCTTAATGAGAACCTGTCTCGAGACACAGGGTGGGAGATGCAGCATCTGTGTGCCTCTGGGTTCATTTCCCAGTACCAGTGAAACAACAATCAGAAGATTATGACAATCAGTTGCAGTCCAGTTCCGTGAGGATCATTTCAGTATTTTGACCAGCGTGAGGCTCCAGGCTTCTTCTGCTTCCCCTAACGCTGGGGTGCTGGGAACTCTGCTGACCTCTAAGAAATCTGTGTCTCCGGGTCTGTGTGTGACTGTGAGTCCAGCATTTCCTCTCTGCAGACTTTCCCATTAGAAAAGATTAAACCTTTCCTACCAGCTTAACCCACATTGCAAACAGTTCCCAGACCCTGATATACATTTTTTGAAATCTATACACCGTTTGGAATTCTACAATTTCCTCCTGAATTTTAGCAGCACATATTCCCTGAAATACACAGAAAGTCATTAAACCTGGAATTAGGCTGCCAACATATTTTCAAATCGAATGTTTAATTTCATAATTGGAAAATGATACATCTGCCTGGAGAAAAATCAGTGGGGTTGGAAAACAAATTACATGTCGGCAGTGTTGGTACAGAAAGATTATACATATTTATGAATGGCCAGATCATCTTATTACTAGGATTTGAAAATATAATTATTAATCATTTGTAATGTAATGATTTCAATTGAATGCCTTATCCCGGGGCATATATTTCAAATATGTGTAAACGTGCACATTTATACTGCAGACAGTACAGTATCTCTAGATCCTGTCTCATTTGATCTTTAAAACTTCATTACTGTAATTCAGATGCTGGTGAATTAGGAGTCTACTGTGCTCTAGGCAAGTGGATACTAGGTCAGATGATTAGCAAGATAAATTGCCATATCGAAGCTTTGCTGTATCATACCATATTTAGTGTGTATTCTATATGCTTTAAGGACATTGTGGTAATTGTTGAAAAACCGAGTGAAATGAAGTCCCCCTAAGGATGTGGTTGTTAAGATCATCAATGTGAAGTTGTTATCTTCTATTGCTACACTGTTCTGGCAGGTCACTGCAAACACAAGTGTGTTATAGCCATGCCATTTGTTATCCAGTGACATGGTTAGGTTCCCAGTAGTGTCAGCTTTCAGGGAGGCCCCAGGGACTGGAGAAGAGCACCCCAGTGTTTCTAGCAGCATCAACACCCCTCTGGTTTCTGTGTGTGGACTTGCAGGAATGAGACAGGGTAGGGGCTTCTGAAAGTGACCTAGTCCGAAAGGATTCGAGCATGCACAGACCAGATTTTCTGAGCACACTGCCTAGAATTGTACAATTTCAGCAAGGTCACAGGACAGTGTGATACCTCTGATTAGATTCTGAAGAGACAGATGTCTACTGTGTAGTATAAGTAAGTCAAGGCTTTCTCTTGT
Organism: Ctenomys sociabilis; assembly: GCA_004027165.1. Classification (NCBI taxonomy): domain Eukaryota; kingdom Metazoa; phylum Chordata; class Mammalia; order Rodentia; family Ctenomyidae; genus Ctenomys; species Ctenomys sociabilis. The sequence goes on along the minus strand of PVKA01017999.1, from coordinate 19,315 downwards.
GCCTTTACTATGGTGGCAGAGGAGGCTCTGTCTGCCACAGGAATACGAGTGGCAGAACGGCTCTGCACCACCTTTCCTCATGAGTTCCTTCAATGTGTGAAGGACTAGAAGAGATTGGAGTTCTAGATGCAGTGGGAACCAGTGGGCTCTTAGGAAAGTGTCCCTTCCATTCGGAAAACTTAATTAAAGAAACAGTCCTCTGGGTTCTTAAGAGACACAGGAATGGTTGATATCAACAAAGAGAGGCTTGCCAGACTCAGTGCCTGGGTAGCAAGATCAAAAACATGCCACCCTGTGTCATGTGACCTCCCACCTCCCAAGGCTACTGGTGCTTTCAGGGAGGCTATCCCGGCTGCTGGAGGCTGCTGCTTGTGACTTACTATGATGTGTCTGTACTGCCATGTGGTGGTCACCAGAAAAGCAAGAATTTAATGAAGAGTCCTCAGCAAACCCAAGTTCTTTTTTATGAAGCCTTCCAAAAGAGATATTTTATTTTATGCTTAATAGTGTGACTGGTAAAAAAAAAAAAAATGAGGTATGAGACATGCCAGCCTTGTTTTGAGTTACTAATAAACATGAAGGAGTCTGTCATTTTAACCTTGAATTTTTATATTATAGGTGGGTATGTAGAAGAACATTACCAGAGAATTCTCTTAATTGACAAATAACTGTGGGGCATTATGAGTAATATGCTTATTTTTCTTTCTGCTGAATTTGACAAATACTGTTCCAGGAATGTAGGATGAGACACCCGGGGGCACAGCAAAGAAGGTTTAAGCCATGCCATTTGTTATCCAAGTGCTCTTTAGCAGACATTTGTCAAATAATAAGCTGCCTGTGGCCACACCTCCAAAAATGTCAGCTGAAAATGAGACTTGTGCCCATGGCAGTCTGCTTTGTTGTGCATCCTCTGCAGTTCATTTCTATTAAACCTAAAGACAGGCTGGAATCATACTAGAAGTGTGGAGGGTGATAGCTCAGCGGTGTGTATGCCTGCCTGGCAAGTACGAGGTCCTGAGTTTGATCCCAGGCTAAAAAAAATACTAGAAGTTTACTAAAAGACTGTAGGCTAGAAAGCAGGCTCTTCAGAGGGGATATAATTTCTATCTGTACTCATTTGTAAATCATCCCCCAGTGTGTAACATTGTATTAGTCATTTTTGTGTCACTGGGACAAAATACTAAAGACCCAGAGTTTGACGGGGGCTAGTTTTATGGCTCCTGCTTTAAGCTACAGTTGGCTGGATCTAAGGCAGACATGCATGACGAAAATGCCTGGTGGAGGAGGAAGGGCTCAGCCCTTGACAGCCAGGAAGCAAAGGGGGGAGGGAGGAGGCAGAAGCAAGAATGCATCCTTCCAGGGCATGCCCCCGCTGACCTACACTCCACTAGACCCTGCCTGATCCAATCTCCTTCCACACCCATGAGAATATGGGGAGAAATTTTAGAAGTCAGCCATACAGACATCCACACTCAGTGGTGTTGCTTCTCAGAGACAATGGTGTTCATCAGACGTGAGATCCGCCTTTCTGGAAGTACAGTTGGTGAAGTGCAGTGAATGTGTGTGAACAGAGGGAGACAGACACACTCCCACCACAACCTCACACTCCCATCACGTGTTGTAATCGGTGTGACAATGGCTAGCCCTTGTTCTTGCTGACTCAGCAGTATTGAAAGAGCGATTGTACGAAGACCACCGTGTGCAGCCATCAAGTTTGCGTGTACGATGTGCACTGCACACCTCTAGCTGTTCATCTGTTCTGTGGCCCTTAGGTGTGTTTTGAGCTTGCTGCAGTGCTGATTCCGTATGATAGGTGTGGAGAGAAGTGAGATTTATAATTCTCTATGAGCTCCCGGGCATTACACTATATTGGTGGTGCACTGGCCGCTGTAGTAGTGATGATCCAAAGGACACTGTGCGCCCTCAGAACTGTGTGATAGGATGCATACACCCCAGGCCATGGCTGCTCGCTGTAGGGAGAGAGGCAGGGTCCTGCCGCTCCTGCACCGCTTGAGTGTTGCTGGGAACACCTCTCACTGGCAGACGTAGCCATCACGTATAGGACAGGTTCGAGATTTTTGTGTTATCAAGGAGAGGAAAAGATAAATAGAGTTCAGAGCACACTAGTCCTGTGTGTGTGTGTGTGTGTGTAATGCAGAATTTTTATGGCTGATAACTGAATACACACTGGGCAACTTTCTAAAGAACTGGTTAGTTTTGGCTCATCTGAGGTCTCAGGGGAAGAGGCTGCTCTGGCAGTGTCCTCACGGGCAGTGTCCCCAGGCACTGTAAGGCCAGCTAGAGAAAGTTCATGTATTTGTCTCTTCAGTTCCCTCTCCTTAGAAAGCTATTGGGGAGGCTCCACCCTGATGGCCCTATCTGGCCTTGCACCTCCCTAATCCCTGCTCTAAATACCATGGTCAGATTGAGTTTCTGTCTCCTCTGTTCCTCCCAGTGAAGATTAACTTTAAAAGCAAGAAACACTCAAACTAAGACCAAATTGTAGTACGCTGGTACCTTGGCTCACAAACCTAGTTTGTTCTACCATTCTGCAAAACAGACCGTGTTCATTTTCACATGGGGAAGGTGGCCTCAGTTGTGTTGGTCACATCATGTGCAGTTTGCAAGCAAAATCAAAATTTTGCCACATGCTTCTCTTTGTGAGAAGCAAACAAAGCACTCATGAACCAATGTGCCAGAATCGTGGGTCACGACAGGGAGCCATACCCCTGTGGCTCATGTGGGCTTCTGCAGTATTCTGGTAGAACTGGAGCCAGTCAAGTAACCCAGTCCACCTATTATGAACACCAAAGTTCTCTGAGCCACCAACACCAGTGCCCCTGGAGCTTGGATTATTATCCTCTAGACCGCTTTCCACCCCATTTTGTCATGGAATCCATAGAGGTAGATATTAATCAGTATAAATTATTTAGGAAAATAAAATCACATAAAAGTTAAGCTTTCCATATAGAAAGGAAATAGATTACCTGGTTTATCTGCCATGCATTTCTCCAATTTGAATATTACAGTGAGAAAGTTGTGCTGTGCCCTTTGCCAAACCTGACACTTTCTGTTTTTTCTGAGTATAGTTATTAAGAAATAATACAGGCAGGTACAGTGGCTCACATCTGTATCTTCAGAACTGGAGAAGGCTGAGACAAGAGGAACGCAAGTTTAAGTCCACCCTAGGCAATGTAGACAACTTATGACAGCCTGATTTAAAAAAAAAAAAATAGAAGTACAGATGTAGCTAAGTGGGAGGTATCTGGGTTCAATGCCAAATTAAATATGTTCAAAGTTATTGTTCATGGGGCATTTGAATTGTGAACTGACCTTAGGCCAGTTTACGTCATCTTGGGAAAGCACATGTCTGTTAAATGGGCTTCTGAGGATTGATTTCTGATATCTCTGTAGCCTTTTTCTTCTCTTTGTCTCCATAAATGAGCCTGCTGTACCCACAGATGTCTTTAAGACTTTATAACGGGACTCTGTTATGAAATCTGTGTCTCTTACCGCCTTCTGCCTATGCTGTAGGGTGTCCCAGGTATCTTAGTGTGCCATGTATCTTAGGTGTGGCATCGCAGGCTAGCCATCCTAGCACCTGCCCCACTACCAGCACTCTGTTAATTCAAGTGCTCTGCCCAGGTCCTGCAGGATCCTCTGGATTTGCCTCTCTGGCTTCCTTGTGCTGGTCTTGTGCACGCTCAGTTGCTCAGTCAGAAGCTATGTGGTCACTTGCTGTATGAGCGTGTCGAAGGATGAAAGAATGGTGGTGCCTTTCCTAATGAGATATGTAGTGGCTGCTGCCTTACCCAAAACAGATCTTACAGTGTTCAGTGTCTCAGGGCAAGTGAAATCATGATAAATTGCAGTCTGAGTTGGTGCCAGTTGGATCATAGTCCGTCCTTTTTATCTGCATACTTGCTCTTGTTATGAGCTTGACTTTGTACCAATTAAGTCTGCAGTATTGTCCAATAGATCCTAAGCACTTTTGTCGTAAAAACTCCTATTGTTGTTGACTTCTTGCTGTCACTGCCTGTCACACATAGTGTCTGGCCCTCAAAAAGTATAGTACTAAGTAGTGCAGCCAGCCAGGGGCATTGCTGCAATCGACTTAAGGGCTTGACTGAATTAACTCTTGTCAGTTAGGGTCTTTGATCACAATTGAACGTAACTATAGATTGTGTTTATGGGGAAGAAAAGAGACCTTTGTTGGTCTGATGAGGTGTTCATAAGAGAAGCTTTGCACATGAACCAGGCTCTTAAATCCATTCTTAAATGGCAGGACCCGGGAGGACTCTAGGGGCAGAAGCAGCAGGAACCAACTGACTGTCATTTAGGGTGCTTCGCTGGCAGTCTCAGCCTGAATTGTTTCACTCTTTTTGTTGTTTCCCTCAAGTTGGGATTTGAGGAAGAGCCCATTAGATTAGGCTGTGGTTGGCCAGGGGAGGATGTGTCACTTCTTACAGCTGTCACAAATTTGATGGCTTCAGACGTTTTTGTTTATGCTCTTCAAGTTTAGGAGTATGAAAGAGGTTTACAGTAGTCTGCAGCCCAGGGGTCTGGACCAGTCTGGGGCTCCACAGGAGTCTGTGTTCTTGTCTGTTCCAGCGGACTGGATGCCGTGGCTCCTGGCTGCCTGCCACCCCCAGGGCCAGCCATTGGCCCATTACAGCTTCTTCTCAGGTCACCTCCTCTGACTCTGAGCACCTTGCCTCTCGCTTCCACTTGTAGGACTCTTGTGGTCACATCAGGCCTCCCAGCTAATGCAGCGGGAGCTCACTGTCAGCAACTCAACAATCTGACTTTCAGGGCCGGGGAGACGGCTCAGTGGAATAAGTGCTTCCCTGGCAAGCACAAAGGTCTGAGTTCAATCCCCAGTTCCACCAAAATAAATAAATAAATAAATAAATAAATAAATAAATAAATAAATAAAATCTGACTTTCACCTGTATTTTAACCTAGTAGCATATTCTGGGGATTGGAATATGGATACTTTGGAGGTGGGCATAGGTCTGTTTCCCACAGCTAAGGACTTCTGCTTAGGAATCCCTCCATTCCCTGCAAACACAAGACGAGAAAGTCCATTAGGGAAAATTAATGCTCAAAACAAAATCAGGAATACAGCTACTGTTCCTGTAAATGTACATTTCTCCCCCACACACCAAGGCTTACCTGTCCATTCTGGACACTAAAGAATGCATTCTAGTGCATTTTGAAATAGGCCCTTTTTCCCCAGTTCCTCCTCATTCACTTTGGAATCTGCTGTAATAATCACTGGCCAAGATTGGCAGATCGTTAAAGCTGAGTCAGTGTCTCTTCTTCCAGTCTCCCCAGTTGGTTGAAGCAAGCAGGGTACACCCTAATGAGCTGAATATCTCATTAGAGTAGCTTATGATGGCCCAGTGAAATGACCTGAGGATTTTTAGTCAGCTACATACTTTCACAGATTATATTGACTTTTGTTATCTGGGCAGAAAATACAATGGTTCCAAGGTATGTATTTGTCATGTTTTCTTGTTTCTAAGGTTTCACCAGTGGTTAGTGGACTTGCGTTGGGTACCATAGATTAAGAACAGATGTCTGGGAGAGATTCAGCTGATAAGTTAGCTTTCTGCAGGCTCTGGTGGCAGATTCAAACCCCGCATGAAGCAGCAGTGAACAACAGATCAGAAGGAAGTGCTTGGCTTTGACTGGCCCACGTGGAAGACATACGTCCCCCATGGAGTTGCTCTGGAGCACCCTGAGATGCTGAAGCTCGAAGTAGCTGAAGAAGGCCTGAGCTAAACTCATAAGGTGATTTCAAAGTATGAATAAGAGCAAGCAGGGGAGAACTATGCTGGCATTTTCTCATCTATCGTTGGGCTGCTGCTGTGCACCTTTATTTCATCTTTTTGAAATAATTCTGTTTTTTGGGGGTCATTTAATCCTCTTGGATAAGCTAATGTTCCTCATTACCCATAGGAGGTTTTCCCAGTTCCAAGTACTTTATTTTGGATCCATGTGCAAAAATACAGGGCTGGAAGTTGGCTCTGGACATTCCAGTGTGGATCTGATAGTCAGAATGTGTGGGTTTATTCTCTGCTCTGTGAAAGACTCAGGGTGTGACCTTGAGCATATCGCTTCTTTCCTTTTATGCCCCGTTACCTCCCCACTGTAAATGTCTGCACAGATTCCTCGCTTTCCCTTGTGTGGCTCAAGTGCTACTCCTGTGTTTCTGTGCTTTGTGTTCTTTGCTGAGCAGAGACAGAATAGCTCGCATTATTTTATTTTATTTTATTTTTTTTTTTTTTTGTCTTTTTTGAGACAGGGTCTCACTATGCAGTTCAGGCTGGCCTTAAGCTCACGTTGTAGCTCAGGCTGGTCTCGAACTCACAACAATCCTCCTGCTTCAGCCTCCCGAGTGCTGGGATTACAGGCATGCGCCACCATGCCCGGCTTCGCATTATTTTAGGGGACTCTAGAATTTCAGCACAAGAAACTGAAATTTCACTGAATTATATTGACAAATGCATTTTTAATATTTGCAGTTGTGTTTCATAGAAACTAAATGCAGCTTGGACTCCTGTTTTCAGCCTCCCCATGGCTTAGATTACAGGCACACACCACTACAGCCACACACCATTGCTGCCTCAGCGTGCCCAGGGATGGGACCAGCATGGCTTGTGATGCCAGGGATGGAACCCCAGTCCCTGCTCTTGCAGGTGCTTAGTCTGCTGAGCTATTGTGCCGGCCCTCAGTATACAGTTTTATAATCATGATGGAATCTTGTTTTTTCTTTTTTGCGGAGCTGGGGATTGAACTCAGGCCCTTGCACTTGCCAGGGAAGTGCTTACTACATTGAGCCATCTCCCTGGCCCATGATGGAATCTTGTTTTTGCCACATTTACTAATTAACCGATGATTTAAATGTTTTAATTTTAAACTAGAAATTTTCTTAGTGACGAGCACAAGCTTCATTTTTTGTGTCTCTATATACAATAGTACATGGCAGAGATAATTGGCTTTAGGTCCTGTCTGCCTTGTCAGCAAGGCCATCAGAGTTGAGTTTACTATGCTGAGATCAGTGCTGGTCACCTGCTGGGCAGGTGTTTGATCCTGAGTCACTGGGTAGGAATTCTATAGTGATTTGCTAGTGAAAATTGCACTAGCAAATCGCAACCTATATAGTGATTGTACTGTGACTTCATTGAGACTTTCATTGTATCGTCTTGAAAAGAAAATGTACAAGTTAACTGCTGGTGGGTATCCATCTTCCAGTTTTGTTCTGCTTTCTCCTCACTGTATCAATGGGATTTTAGTCCTGTGTTCAAAGTTCAGAAATCTGCTCCACTTTTAAAAATAGCTAATTGAGAGACATTTTTCCTCAATTGTGCAGATTATATGTGTGGTACACAGAAATTAGATAATGATTTCCCAATAAGATGATGTGTAGATTGGTTATTCTAAATTGAAATTCAGTCACTTGTACAATTTAAATTTAGCATCATTCGCAAAGTAATTACCATTCCATAAACTCAGCCTCTCTGCCTGCCTCGCCTCCTGCGGGTGCAGCACAGTCCCCGGGCAGTGCAGATAGGAGCCAGGATAAACAAGGAGCCCTCAAAACCTGTGGCGGTCTTCTCTGGAAGCATTGACATCACCCAGTACCAGTAGCCCCTTGTTTCATAATTAAGTTAATAAATGACTAATTGATTCAGGCAGTAAATGATTCCAAGCAAAACAAATGCTCATACAGTGAAAAAGGCCAACTGATTCATCACATGGCAAGCTAGGTTTCAACAAACTAGGTTTCAAAACGATCACTGCGCATCCTACTCATTCTTGTTATCCTTCAGTCATTGCTTCATTTGCCAAATATTTATGGAGACTCCTTTTTGGTGAAAACTCTAAAAGATTGTGACCAGATTGAGAAAAGTCATTTAAAATAGGAAATTCTTGGACCGGCAAATAGCTCAGTGGCCTAAGTGTCTGCTTCGGGAAGCACAAGGACATGAGTTTGATCTCTGGTGCCACATGGCAAAGAGGCCCCAGCCCCGGGTTTGCTGAGCTGGCCACTGAGACCAGGCATGGTAGTGTACGTCTGTAATCCCAGCACTGGGGAGGCTGAAACAGGAGGATCGCTATGAGTCCAAGCTGTGACATGAGACCCTGTACCGAATACACAAAATTTAAAAAACAAAAGCAAGTCCCAAACTACCTAAATGATACGTGCATTTTTTTTTTCCCCTTGACTATGATAGGGTTTGCTAATCATGCAGGATCTAAGCCATTTCTTGAGGTGTGGTCAGCTGGTGAGAGTGCCCCATGTGCATTGGAGCTGTCTCGTGTTACAGCCTGCTCTCCCTTGCACCCTTCATGCTTTGTAGTTACTGTGCTGCTTTCATGTGAGTGAAGAATCTAAAATGCCTGTAAATCATTTTGGGAAGTGTTTTTCTGAGTGGTTATCATTTTTTTTTTTGCCCTTTATACTGATCTCATGTATAATTAATTTGATAGTATTTCTAAAACTTTATCTTCTGGCAGTTTCAAATCAGTACAAAATCTGCACATAGTTGTTATACAGACTCATAGACATTCTTTCGGCATATTGGGACATGTGTACCATGTGGAATGCTTTATTTCACTATCGTCTACCCCTTCTGTTGCACACATAAGATGCTAAGAAGAGTAGGCTTCCCTGTGCGGAAGTATGTACCAGATTCTTGTCTCTCACCCGCATTAAAATCGATTCAAAATGGGTCAAAGCTGAGGTAGAAAGCCTGAAATTTTGAAGCTGCTAGGAAAACATATACTGGTAACACTTGAAATCATAGCCCAGAGGTTTCTTGAATAGGACTCCAATAACACAGGGAGTAACAGCAAAGTTTCTACAGCAAAATGAAGGCGCTGCTCCACAGCCACGGAACTCATGCACAGAGGGGATAGAAATCTTTTGCAGCTGATTTCTGATAGAGGATTAATATCTAGACATAAAGAAGAACTCGTGAAAAAACACCCCCTTATTTTTTGAAGTCATTGGCTTACATGTGCTTCAAAGGTATAATTATTTACTTAAACTGGAATAGCTGGGTGTGAGAGTGACACAAGAAGTCTTTGATGATAGGACCCTTAACTGGTGAGAGGAGGGCCCCAACGTGCTGTGAAGTGAACAGATGGCCACCGGCGCTGGGTGGGTGGTCAGCAGGGGCCGCAGCATGTTACCAGTGAAGAGGGCTTCTTGCAGCTGGTAGTCATTGTAGCACCAGAACACCCAAAATATTAAGTTCTCAGGAAATTTCCTAACCAATAAGCTTACTGTCTTTACAACAGAACTTTTTACTTTGAGCTCATCTCTGTATGCATTATTTTTATCACGAGGCTCCTACTAAGTGGGAAGAAACCATTTTCTCTTTGTCTTTTGCATCCAGGATTCTAAGCCTTTGTCTGGACCTGGAATATTTCCTGGTCGATGAACTATTTGTTCAATTAATGATATTTTAGGTTGACATTGTGGAACAGAGGAGTGGTTAAAAACAATAAACTGTGTGGGCTTAAACCTTGTCCTGCTTGTGCCTTGTCGCAGAAGATACTGCTCTGTGACTCAGCTTCATGACCTGGAAAAGGGGACTCACCATAGAAGTGCTTCCACAATCACTGTGTGAGTTAAGTCCTTATCAGTGACAACCTTAGAATAGTGCCTTCCATGTAGTAGGTACACAATTACAGGCACACTGTGTTGTACAAAATGTGTGTCCAGCTGCAACTTAAGAAAACCTTTATATATACTTCCATAACATTTGCCTTATAGGTGAAGCTACCCATGGAATGATACTAGTGTTCTTTAGTCTTCCTGGTAGAACTAGCCTAACACTAGTGTGTGTTTTATGTTACTTTTTTTCTGCTAAGACATACAGAAGTTAATGGGTAGGAAACCTGAAGAATGAGCAAACATAAGAAAGAATTTTTATGGTTCAGTGTTTACTCTTGTAACTTAGTCTGTATGTCTACAGTGCTTACATAATTGAGATTATTTAAGAACCATGTTGACTTACTTTTGGGTAGTATTTTCTTCATTTTATTGGACATTTCTATTGCAAAACAAATATTGACCTCAAGAATCTGTTCTTGTTTTTTTTTAAATAAACCCTTAGAGGTAAGGGTTTATACAGATTTCACACTGGAATCAATTTAAAACATTTGTTTTTGAACTCTCTTTAAAATATATTATCATTCATAATTGAGATTTCATCTATTGACCATCTTTTAGGAATAGCAAAAGTTTATCAACAGAGACAGGAAAAGCTAAACGATTATCAAGATAACTCTCAGCCCTCTTCCTCCAGAGAGACTAGTAATGCTGCATTGCTTCCCTGCGAAGCATCCAGGGCTTCTTACCTAACTCTCAGAGACTGAGTTTTGCTCATGGAGGGTGGCTTGAGAAGAAAGCTGTAGTTTCTATTTCTAGAGATTGTACCTATTTATGTTTTTATATTTGAATACATCCCTGGGTAACTTGATAAATATGAAAATCTTTGAATTTTATTTATCATTAACATATATTAAAAGTAGATCATGGCTGATCATGGAGGCATTGTAAATACCTCCATCAAAAAAAAAAAAAAGGAAAGGTACCTTATGTTCTTGGGGTTTGCAATCTGCTTGTTGTCTGATGGATTCATGAGTTTAAAATATTGTATGTAAGAGAAATCAATTGATATATTTTAAGTGTGGTAGTATCAGACGTTCGAGTACTTATTGATAGCTATGTTTGTAAAGAACATGCACGCTGCATTTCTGGTGCTGGCAGAGGTCCCCCTGGAAGGGCTCTAGGGTGATGTGGCTACAGCTGTCCCTGCATCACCTGCTGTATTCTCAGATGCAGTACTTTGCATCCTGCAGTCTGTGCTATAATGATGCACATATGCACATAGACATGATCGGGAGACAGTCCTAACTTCAGCACCTCTGTACGAGCAACCCGGAGGAAAGCTGCATAAAGTCATGTATCTGTAGAGGAAAAGATTAAAATACAATGTACTAGTAAGGTATAATACTTGTAATGTGTGTCTCTATGCATGTTTGTATATTTATGTAAATGTATATGTGTGAATTCAACATATATGTAAATGAATACTTGACAGATGAAAAAATATTTCTAGTAATGTGACTGCTGAAAACTTTGTCTGAATATTGTGTTGTCTTATATTTTTAGTATCTAACAATCAATATATAATTTTAAAATATATTACTAATTGTTTCAATGGTATTATGATATCAATGTACCACTATTACAGTTACAGCTCTTTTAACTTGGCTTAAATGTATTATTCTTATTTTGTCTGTATATTGGTACTTTTCCATCACCCATACAATATATTTTACCCAGTTTTCATTTTCCATTATCTTTTTCACTGTAGTCGCAAAGACATAATAGTTGTAAGCTTTTCTTTAAAGTTTCTGTACCTCTGGATTAGCTTCATTTTATAATAATTTTTATTGCTTATAGTGTGGGATTTATAAAATCCTTAAATTTCTCTGCTTTCCATTTCTGGATCTTGCTCATGAATACAAATACAAAAATGTTAGCACATAAAAGCAAGCTATTTCTCCTACTTTATTCTTGAGAAATTTCACAACGAGCAGTAGAGAAGTGATCAGAATTGTTAAGCTATACGCTCATCAACAAAAGTGCGTGGAGAACGCACTTTCCAATTACCTTCGATTATTTCCCTGAGTGGAGATTACATGTATACATTCAAGCAGTGTGTTTCTTTTTAATTGCCTCAGATGGTGAGGCTGTTTGCCTAAATTTTCCCCAAAACAGGTGAGTGTAATAGCTATGTGTTCTGAATTTCATCATATAGGAAGTTAAGAAATGTGTTCTGATTTTTAATAATTCATTGCTGAAATAAAAAGTTTTCATTGTGATGTAATATACGAAATATGACTCTAGTTCATTTATCAGTAACTATTGATTACATGCTAATGGTTAGGATGATTGAAAAGATATTTCAAAATGGCAATTTTTAAACTGAATTTTAAATTCATGTCCTAATGTCACCAAAATTGTTCTCTTTTAAAGTAAAATAATAAGAATTCACCTTTGTGGGTGTGACGCAAACAGTGAACAGTAAGTTCCCTATGTAAGTTCCAGAACAGAAAGCAAGACCCAACTCTTTTTGAATCTTAGGCTTGACATATTTTCTGCTGCACGTTTCTAGAACACAACTGTTTTCTAAGATAAAATTGCATTACCACATCTTTTCTGGGGTAACTTTTGTAAGTAGGCTCCCTCGCACACTCTTGGGGGAGCTAGGTATGCCAAGTAACAAGTATTGGAATCACAATGACTTAACCTGGGCAAGTGCAGTTCATCACAGATGCAGTGCATTGTTGCATCTGGATACCATGTCTTCACTCTGTGACTGTTTATACCTCTGTTTCCGTAATACAAGGCACAGAGTAAAGAACATGGAGTAGAGAATCAAGTGCCATATACATTAGATGGAGTTGCAAATGCTTTCACTCCATCAATTGCAATTTATTGACAAAAGCAAGGCAGACTAGCAAGACTGATCTTAATGAAATATCTTCCTACATGAAAAAGAATAGTGCAAAACTACTGAGCAGCATCAGTGTCCACTGAGATAGAATGAAGCCTCCTCCCATCTTGAGCTGGGGAAGATCATAGCTTGCTCTTATGAAGAGCAGAAGAGTGCTAGAGGGCAAGTTAGGCTATGATCACATGCTGGGCTGCCGGCTCTCATGTGCATGTGTAAGAAGAAATCCAGAGAACTTGCCAAAGAGATCATGCCAAGATACTGCCAGATTGTTGGGGAGAGTGATGGACGTTCATCAAAGAGTATAGTAAAACCTGAATGTTCAAGGTTCTATTTTTAAATAATAAGGTATAATATGTAAATAAGATTCGATCATCTTACGATATTAAACGTCATTCCTCATCACCATTTATGAAATCATTACTGCATTTTACAAAAATTAGAGATATGAATTTTTAATTAGATTTAAAATTCAGTTCATTCAACAGGCTGACAACAAATAACAAACTAAACTTCAGTAATAATACAAAATTGAAATTTAAAAATAATCAGCTTGCACTTCATAGCATCTTTACTTAGTATCTTAGCATCTTTAAAACTTTTAATTATTTGACAAAATACATTATAAAACCACAGCTATTTTCATGCTAAATCATGAATGCCTGTCCTGTGATATCTTGCTAGCATTTTAGCTTTTCTTGGAGACAGTAGTATGCAGGAAACTGGAGGTTTGTGGTAAATGATTCCCTCTCAGGACCCATGTGGAGTATGTTAGGGGTATGGGAGCAGATTCTGGTGTGCCTTACTTGTGGGTCGTCATTCCAGAGGGGTCTGACTGCAAGACCATCATGGAGTCTCTGTAGTGTCATTGTTAGAGAAGTGCCTAACAGCATACGAACATGGCCTCTGCACCCACTTTCAGTTCCTACATGAAGATGGCCATTGCATTCACTAACAGTGGTGCATCATTGTAAAACACACCGCCCTACAACTTAGTCCCTCAATTAGCAGATATTTATTGTGTTCCCTTGGTCAGGAATTCAAGAGCGGTTTGGTTAGGTGTGCCTGGATGAGCAGTCCTTACAAAGTTTCAGTAAAGGCAACATCTGAAAGCATGCATGGTGGTGCAAGATCAGCTCCTGGTGTGGCCTGTTCGTACAAGTGGTGATCAGAATATTTGATGAAAACTTCAACAATTGAGTACAGTAAAAGATATCTTGCCATGTATCCATCTGAAAACGTTCCTGTTCAGTTCCCATACACTTGTCCTATCATTCTTGCCAACTTCTGGAGCCATTATGGAAGCCCTCTTTCATGAGAGTCTTTAGGAGGTGTGATCAAGCTATGGGTCATTGCCACTGTCCAATTCCATCTAATAGAAATTAATTTAGGCTTATTCAAACATTGCAGTGTGTCCTCCTCCATCTTAATCACCAGATCTGGAACCATGCAGCCTCTACCTCTTGCCCAAAATGAAAATGACCATGAACTTGTTTAATGAGGTAAATGCTTTGAATTACGTCAGAGCATCATAGTTAAAGACACAAAATAGCTCCTCCAGTAATGCTTCAGGAAATGGCAAAAACTATGGCCTAAGTGTGTCTAACGTGAAGAGCAATATCTCAATTCATTTATGGCAGTGTAACTATTACTGTAATAATTTTGTTTTAATTTGAACTTAACACACACCGAAGTTTTCCACTGCGTAAGTGTCAAATCTTTGTGTGGACTTTGTCAAAGAGCTACTTGAGAATTCCTTTCAGCAGGACAGCTGAAATCCCTAGAAGAAATGATCTTAGAGAGATCAAGTTGGGTGGGCGATCATAAATCTTATAATGACATAGTATCATCCATCTTCTTTTAAGATGCACTGTTGCTCACCCTCACACAAGGTGAAATAACCATTAAGCTTCATTTTCTGAAGAGAGCAGCTCCAAAAAATCAACCTGTGCGCTCAATGTGAATAACGTAAAATCATGTCACACTCCCAGAGCAGCCCTGGCAGAGCTGGTTATAACTGATAAGCAGGTGATATCAGTTATAACTGATATAACTGATATAACTGATAAGTATGTGACGGGAAGTAATATGTTTTTCTTGAGGAAAACGTGATTTGAGGATAGAAACATTATTTGGACGTGAAAGGAGGGAAGTTTTGATTAATGCAAAAGGAAAATTTTAAAACGTTGCAAAAATAGAATTAAGGCTTGAGGATCACCTTTCTTGATATCTAGTTATTAGTATTCTTTGGTTTTATCCCAGAGTTGTTAACCTTTTAAATTAAATGTTTAATGAACAGTCATACCCTGGTATTCACATGGAAACTGAAAAAGGCTTTACTGTGTTTCTTTGACCAAGCACAATACAAGCTCATCAATGCATAGGTTAGATTTGACATTCTAAGAAAGCTCACTTTTTGTGGAGTCATCTAATAATAATTATATCATTTAACATCCAAAAATACTGTCTGTAAATAAATATCTTTAGAAGCTATCCAAAATGATTATGCCTAGTTTCCTTTTTTTGTCTTTTAAGGTCAGAAGCCAAATTTTTTGAAAAATTTCCGAACCAGTAGCAACACCAGAGTTAGGCAAGTGTACTTGAAACTGCATTCTACAGTTCAATGCAAAGCTCTGATTTGCAATTGCTCCTTTTCTTTTTTCAGTGTGTCTGGTACAGAATCTTTCTATACAGCTCAGGCTCATAGTGATCCTACCATTCTCAGCCTCCCCATTGCTGGGATTCCAGGCATGCACCACCATGCTCAGTCTTGATCTGCAGTTCCTTTGTAGGGATAAGTTGAACATATTGGGAGACTGCAGTTATTTATTTACAGTGTCAGCTTTTGTCTTTGACTTCCTGTGGAGAGCAAATCTTGGAAGGAAAGCTGGCGGAGCTTCGGCACTGTAAGACACTGTGAAGTGTCAGATGTATATTTGCAATCACTGTGAAGGGCAAATTGCCATAATTTGAGGGGACACTTCCAAGTGCTTTGCAGCAAGAACATGTTGCAGGCCAGTGTGTGGCTGGCATTGTGGGGCTTCCTGTTTAATAGATTGTGACAGTCAGAGTTGGTAATTCACATTGGTTCAATTGCAGATTGGCCATAGAGCACGATTTTTTGTACCACATTGTATCATGTCAATCTGTGATGGAGTAGAATAACACAAAATGGAAAACTGCATATTTGTGTGAAGTGCTATTAGTGTCTGCCTTTGTGAAGATGAGTTGTTCATTGTTTACAGACGTACATACTGTTTAGTGTCTTGCACAAATTTGCGTATGCCATGGATTCTGGCTGGAGTAGCTGTGTGAATAGCTGTTCTTCGAGACATTTGTCAGTGAAGTGCTTTGACTGACACTTGCTACGTGAGAAGAACCATGGGGGAGGGCAAGGCTTTTCTGAAGCTTCAGCTTAAAGAATAGTCAGCCAATGTTGAGCCCTTTTACTACACAACTCATTAGAACTTCACCTCACACTCAGGGAGAGTCGTAAGGCACTATGTCTATTTCAGTTTCTGTTCTCCTTCCTGTTACTGGAATGAGTTTTTTTTCCCAAAATGCTAGACTTTATTTCCAGCATGAGAAGAAGGGTTCTGGTGGCCTAGTGAACCCATCCGTCCGGCTGTAGAAACATGTAGGTCTTGTCTCAGGAAGCTAGGATGGTTATTGATATCTGCAAGGGGCATAACCTAACTTTTAGCAAGTATGTGTTTTCAACATTTGTCTTATTAGAGTCATTAATTTTATCCAGATATTCCCAGTTGAGTTGTATACACGTGTGATTGGCTGAAATGTACAGTGGTTACTTACTTTAATGCCATATATTTATTGCCCAAACTTACTAATTTAAATATTCCTCCTTTGTACACCTGGGAAGACTCCTAGGATACTTGCATAACATTGTAAGTATAAAATGCTTAGGCATTTTAAAATAGGGCTGACAGTGAATCACTTTGGTTCTTTAATTTGGGCCAATTCAGTTAGTATTAATATGCCAACTCATTTTACCAGGCTGTATTCTGGGCACTGAGGTACAAAAACATGAATAAGAGAGTTTCTGAGGTCCATAAATGCATGACTTAATTAGGAAATTTAAAATACAGTGGTTTCATAAATCTGTAATTCAATGAACAACACTTTTTGTTGCAAGTGACAGAAAATATCTCCCAAATAATTTAAAGCAAAGGGAGACTACAGTTGTATCAAGAAGGGTTCCAATTTTGAAACCACTAAAATTTTTTTTTAATGATCCAGTAGAGGTACAAACACTGCAGTTCATAGTGGTAGGTACAGTGCCTGAGCAAAGTTCCTCAAGATAAGAGGAAGAGATCCATGTTGTCTGGAGTTGTTTGGAAGGGCTAAAGAGAAGGAGAGATGTGTGAAAGACAGTATGAAGGAGAAAGAAGGGAGCAGAACTGCCTCGCAGCCTTGGGGATGATAAAGGTATGCAAGGGGGAACGCTGTGGGTGCAAAATCCAGCAAGACACACTGGGAACTGTAGGAGGCTTGTTATATTTTTTTACAGTAAAGTTTGAGAAAGGATAGGACAGGATAAGAGTGAAAGGACTTAAGAGTGGAGAATTCAGCATGACCTGGGGGTGAATGATGACCTACTTCACATAAAACGTGATCAGCCATCATCTTTTATTGTGAAAGGCTTTCCATGTGCTTTACTTCCACCAGTCCAGAGGTAGCCATTAGCATACTGAATGAAATAAAAGAGAACTGAAAACACAATACATCCTATGTGGTAATGTATCCATTTTTTTATTTTAAAGAAAAAAATATGAAAAAGTTATAAAATTTATAAACAAGATTGTAGGAGAGTAATAATGGTTGGTACATTGTATATTGTTATCTTCGAAGTAGAAGCTCAGATTACAAGATACAGGTGTGTGAAAAGCTGATCAAACAATATAGGCATATACTTTCCTTTCAAAAAGCTAATAGCCATTAGTGGTATAACTATGTTAACTTTCTTGTGTGTATATCTATCTGTATATCTATATATATTTATCTACCTACCTGTCCTTTTCCCTTCTTTATTTTCTCCTTTTACCCATTCAAGTTTCTGTTTCCTTTTGAGCATTTTCTTTCTATTTTACAATAGCTCTCATATATTTTGGATCTTCTTTTGTTTTTGAGCCTTCTTACACTAGGGAGACGATACTATGTTTATACATGCAGGCCTTCACTTCAGAGTGTGGAGTCAAATTGCATAAATGTCTCAAGTTTACTCTTCTTTACAAATGAATAGCATCCCATTGTATAGAGACACCACATTTTTTATCTATTCCTCAGTTGATGGGCATTTGGGTTGTTTCCAAGATTTAGCTATGAATAAATTGTACTTCTGTAAACATGGATGCACATATATTACTGTTGTGTCCCTTTCATAGCATTTTATTTCAAAGCTTCTGATTTGGTGTCACTGGGTTGTGGTCTAAGTTACATTTTTCTACTTGAAATAAAGTTTGTAGGTCTGTATTGCACATGGGGAGAGCCCCTACGTTGTAGTTAGAACAGCAGACTGTCACGGTCAGAGGGTTGTGAAGAAGCTCAACTCTACAAATAAATAGTGAAGAGAATTCATTGCACGGGGCAGTATTACAGAAAGACAGGTAGGTTAGAAAACTGTGTGAGGTTCCTGGTAAAAGATAGCTAGTCATGCTGGAATTGCTGTGTTGTGGGGTTTCTCAGGAAACCATTTCTATTAGGTAGTTGTCTATTTGGACGTCAAGTATGAGGTCTTGGCTATGGGAAACAGCTGTATTATAATTCATATTTAATCTCAGATGTGTAGAGCCTTGTTTAAGAGAGGTATAGACAGTGTTCCCTGGCAGGAAGAAGAGGATGTATACTGCTTAAAAACTCACCATTTATGCAATAACACTCATCCTGCATATTGACCCACTGGGATTCCACAGTTGTAGAAAATCCACCATTTTTAAATAATACATGCTACATAGTGTTGTTTTTCAAAATTAGATGTTTGCAATCCCGGGGCTTGGGAAGCCTAAAACAGGAGAATCACTAGGAGTCCATTCTGTATTATGAGATCCTGTAATAAATACATAAAAATAAATAAACAAACAAATAAATAAGTTAAATTAGTCATGTGGTTTAGAACCAGATGTCTCCCAAACACAATCTTTTTGGAACTGGTTTCACCATTAGAATTCTGATCCCATCAGTGGGTTAGTGCATTGATGAGTTCATTGTTGACTCAACTTCGGGGAGTTGGAGCCCATCTGGAGAAAGTGAGCCATGGGGAGGGCCTGTGATGGCATGTTCTGTTTGGGGTCCTTTCTTCACTCTGGTTTTCCTCCTCCACCTGTTTCCCAGCTTTCCTGTAGCGCCCATCTGTCTCATCAGGTCTGTGTGCCAGAACCTTAAGAGAGGTGTAGTTTGGGGACCATGGACTGGAAGCTCTCAAACCACAAGCAAAGAGAAACCTTTTTCCATTGTAGTTGCTATTTTCAGGGATTTTGTCATATCAAGGAAGAGCTGACTAACAAAATCAGTTGCTTTAAGTAGATTATTGACAAAGTCAAGGTTATCATTAAAGTTACAAAAATTCCATTTCAAAGATCTTCAGTGAATAGTGGCTGCCCTTAACTCTCTTTCCTCCCAGTGATTTGAGGCTCATCTCATATCCTCTGTATGCCAGCATAGTTGCCCACTGTACCATTCACTCTGTACCATCCCATCCCATCCAGTCCCATCCTGTCCCGTCCCATCTCACCCAATGCACCCAACCCCATTCCATC
>PVKA01017998.1:0-44682 GCA_004027165.1 Ctenomys sociabilis | reverse complement strand
CCACAAGCTCGGCAGGCGTAGTCATTTCCAGAAAACTAAGATTCAAGGTGCACTCCAGGCCAGGGAAACTGGGATCCAAAGTTGAGAGGCATGGAGCTGCATAGTGGGCCAGGCCAGGCTGGGCCAGCAGGGACAAAAGCAGAGGGTCTGGAAGTCATAGCTATAAACTTGACCGTGCTTATTAAAAAAAAAAACCAAAAAACAAAACCATGTACTCAAGGTTAATGTGCTTGCATGAAGCCCTCAGTTTAACTTCCAGCACACTGCTTGGGGAAGTGCACACAGCAAGTTGTCTCCCACTGCTCTAAAAAGACCCTCCAGCTCAGTAGCTGCTCATCCTACTTTGTATAGAGGGCTGCTGCCCTGCTTAGAGTCCCATGACATCATGAACTGGTTGTAAAGCATTCTGAGAAAAACTCATGGCTAGATTCTCATTTGGCAGGAAAATATCAGAATGAATGAAACACTGACCTGAGATAACTTCCTTAACTAATAAAGAGCTTTCTGAAAAGTGGCTATAAAAAAGTTCTGCTTATGAATATGGCTGTAAAAGTTGATCAACATTGGTAAACAGGTCATCTCCTAGGGGCTGAAGAAAAGATAAAAAGAAATCATAAAACACTAAATCAAAGCCCACTCTTCGAGGCTAAACTGAAGAGTGAGAACCTTTAAATGTCAACACACACATCCTTTTTGAGAATGGGGTCTTCCCATATTGCCCAGCTGGTCAAAAGCCTAGTGCTCAAGCATGCTCTCGCCTCAGCCTTCTGAATGTTGGGACTGGGGGCACATGCCACCATACCCAGTCAAGGACATACAACTTTATCTACAAAGTTTAAATAACATGATTTAAAAAAAAAAAAACTTAGTAACTTCATTAACACTGTCACTCTACTGGTTCTGCTTTTAACACCTTGCACATTCACAAATACTGTGCATTACTGTGTTACATAAACTTTGAAATCACACTGTGAGGTAGCAAGTTTCAAGCACTCTGTTAATGAATTAGTATGTGTAGAGCACTTCAGGTAGTACTTGGTTCACAAGTGCTCAAGAAGCGGTGCTGGCCATGGCTGCTGCACATGAAAACAAGTCCACATTTGGAACAGCACATGGTCTCTGGCATGTGGCTGAGCAACGGGCTCACCCAATGTGAGCTCATCTGGCTGCATAGGCTGCCTCCACCCCACACCAAGGACTTCTTCTCCACTCACTGCAGTTGCCCAGCCTCCCGGAGGGCCAGGGTCTATGACACTGCAGTGGAACCCCCATCTGTGCAAGGGTGCCCAATGCTGAATTAAAGGTGGATTCTTGGCACTCCACGTCTGAAAAGCTACCCATCTTCTTCCATTTATTAGGCTCACTCCTAGAAAAAGATAGAGATTAGACATGTATACACACATGCACTAAATAAATTATATTTTAAAAAGAAAAAGACTAAGACTGGCCAGGCACAATGGCCCATGCCTGTAACTCCATAACCTCTGAGTCAGGAGAACCCAAGTCCAAACCCAGATTGGAGAACTTAGTAAAACAGTCTCAAAAATTTACAGAAAAAAGGGATGTGTGTGTGTGTATGTGTGTGAGTGCGCGCATGCATGCACATGTGCACGTGCACTAGGAATGTAGTTTGGCATTTTCTGAATGCAATCCCCAGGACCATAAAAGAAAGAAGAAATGAAAGAAAAATAGGCTGGTCAGATAGCTCAGTAGATTAAAACACCTGCTTAGGCAGACACAGGGACAGGGGCTTGATCCCTGCGTGGCATGGTGTGGTATGGCGCAGCATTGTGTGGCATGCAGTGCAGTACCAGCCTGGACCCACACCCAGGGTGCACTGAAACCACAAACTAATGCTGGGCATGGTGGTACCTGCCTGTAATCCCAGTGCTTGGGAGGCTGAAAACGGGAGAATCACTACGAGTCTGATCTGTGTCGTGAGACCCTGGAGACCTGTACTAAACTAAAAAAAAAAGAAAGAGCAAAGCAAGCAAGCAAGTGGATGGGCAATTGAGTATAGCAAGCAAGAAGGGAAAAACCTAAGCCAATCAGTTTAATAAAAAGTGATTGTTAACATTTATTGGGGTGTTAATGCGTATCAGCAAGAAAATAGCTATTGTGTTTTGTTTGGTGGCACAGGCTGTCTGAATGACAGGGCTAGCTGGGTATCAAAACATGGTATCTTGCTCCTGACTGTCTTTGCATGAGCAGGTGCTTAAACAACT
This sequence comes from Ctenomys sociabilis, assembly GCA_004027165.1. NCBI lineage: Eukaryota > Metazoa > Chordata > Mammalia > Rodentia > Ctenomyidae > Ctenomys > Ctenomys sociabilis. The sequence continues at coordinate 42,457 of PVKA01017998.1, read as the reverse complement.
GAGCTAAGAGCAGGCCCCCTTAATATCTGTTTAATATAAAGTGTTTCAATACAACTACATAGCTGTCCTCATACAATCTCCATAATACTCTGATGTAGGTGCTATTGTCATTCCTACCTTACAGAGAAATAAGGTATAAGGATTAAGTAATTTGTATGTCACATAGGCTTAAAGGCAAGCTGTCAGCCACAATACAAGACTGATAAACTGCTCCACTAGTGTATGGATCCCACCTAACAGAGCCTGCAGTGCGCAGGTGCCCAATGAGTGCTTCATTCAGGAGTGAGCGAAGGGAACACCAAACTCAGGAAGGAGAGGTGTGTCATGATGCATCTTTCCCATCATTCTAGGTGCTTCACTTGCCTCCATCCTGGGAACTCACTGTTCTTTCTTTCACTCCCTTGAAACAGGAGACTGAAAGTTGAGCAAGACGCAGAGTGACACTCCAGGGACTGATCTTATGTGATTCTGTTCTGCAAGGGCCTCATGTTTCACAATGACAGGTGACACACTGTCAACACAAGTCAGGCACAAGAGTCTTCAGCTGAACTGTCCTCCGGAGGACAGAGTCTACACAGAAAGAGTTAATAAACCCTTACAGTCCTTTAAATTGGTAGCCAAAAATCAAAGTTCCAAGACCACACCCTACTCTTCCATTCAGTATCACACCCTACAATATTCCTAAGACTTGAGAAAAATAATTCTTGCAAAGCAAGTTATCACAGCATGTACAAACTTCTACTCAACACCTGCATATGTAGTACCTCCTAAGGGCATGAGAAAAATTCAGCACAGGCCAAGGACTGAAAAGTATTGGTTTGTTTCCCTACCACTTCATACATTTTAAAAGATAAAACAGGTAAGTCCCTCATGAAGAAAGGGCTGTCAGAGAGTAAAGAAATGACTGATCATCTTGGCAGACAGCGAAAGGCCGAGTCTAGCTAGGCATGGTAGCACACACACACACTTATAATCCCAGAGGCTCAAGAGGCTGAGGCAGGAGTATTCCAGGGCAACTTAGTATGACCCTGTCAAAGTCAAAAAATTAAAAAGGACTGGGGATGTAGCTCAATGTGAAGGCTCCAAATTCAACTCCCAGTACCAAAAATATAAAAAAGGGGAGGGGGTGTTGAGGATTTTATGAGTTAGAGAGAGGGATTCCTAGACATAGGAATTAGTTTTAGTAAAACCACAGTAGCAGAGAGAACACAAAGCAGTAAAGAGATGAAGGTGCCTATAGTTAAACTGGGAAAAGTCTTCATGTCATCCTAGGCTCTAGCTTTTATTTCAGAGGCAGAGAAAGCAGTGCCATTCATCATCAGGCCTGACTTCCATGAGTCCCATGGACCAAATTATACCACTTTGGTCCAATTCTGTCCCATCCTTTACCTTAATTGTTTGCCTATCCTCAACTGAGCCCACAAGCCAAATACTGAGTTTGTCCCTCTGTTGCGGCTGCTGTCAAAGTTTTCTTGTATTAAGACTGGCTGTATTAAGACTGTTCAAGGTTAAACACAGAATGAGCAAAGAGGATAGTGATAAGTGATAGTCCTAATAGAAGTATGATAGAAGCATCTTTCCTGTCCTGGTAAATAAATTCCCATTTCCATCCAATATACCAATATAATGTTTTCAGTGAAATGTTGAAAGGACAAAAAAAAAGACTGGGCATTTAAGATGTCAACCTTTGAAAATAGGGACTGTCACATCTAATACCCTCAAAGTGCCTGTTTCTGTGCTGTCCATTTTTGGATGCTCATTCATATTGAAGTGGATTGAAGGAATGATTTTTTTAAAAATTAAAAACAGTTCACAAGAGAGGCTCCCAGACAATCAGGCTTCCTGAGTCAGGGCATCTCTCAGCTCATTCCCATACAATCAAATTCAAAATTTCATCAGCATGGAAAAGGTTGAATTATTTCCTCTGTGTTCCATCTATGCTCATAAAAAACAGATATTAAAGATAAAGGATTGCCAGGTGTGATGGTACATGCCTGTAGGCCCAGCATTCTGGAGGCTGAGGTGTGAGATCACTGAGAGTTCAAGGCCAGCCTTCACTGAGAGTTCAAGGCCAGCCTGGGCTACACAGTGAGCTCAAGGCCAGCCTGAACTATAAAACCACTCTATCTCAAAGACAAAAACAAAAACCAATTGAAAAATCATACCCAATTCTCTACCTCCAAGCTAGTTAGGAAGACAAATGTTACCAGGAAGGCACTTCTACAAGGACTCCTAGCACTGAGGATGCAGCATTGTTTCCCCTACAGCTGTAGACCGAAAGAGCCTAGGCGAAGCACACAGACTGCAATAGCAGCTCTGTATCTGGCTCAGCAGCTCGGAATTTCATCACTGTTCCAAACCAGAACCTGAGCCCAACAAACCTGTTTCACAAGGCCAGATGCAGCAAGACTATAAGGAGACATTTAGACACATATTCATTAGCAATTCCCAAGGCCCAAGAGGTAGAAAGCTCGATTTTCCAGTTTGCAAGCTTATCACAGGAACAGGACTAAGACCTAAAGGGAAGCTCCCCAGGGAGACTTACTTTGAGGCCCAGCCTCTGGGACTCTGCTATTCTTTAAAAGCCTTTTTTTTTTTGGGGGGGGGGGAGAAATATGATATAAAGCATTCTAAAACTGTATTCTAAAAAGGCTGCTTGGTCCTGGAGTCAACTCGCAAATAGAAGTTTGGGTTCAGTTCCCCATTTACTTCACACCAAGCTGAAGGAGAAAGTCAATTACCTTTATGAGCTTTAACTCCCTTAATTCTTACAGTACCTATGATATTAATATCCCCACTTTCTACTCTTGCAAAGGGAACTAAGGCACAGCAAAGCCATGGAACTCAGGGGAAATTACTTTAAATCCCCATTCATAAACACGTATCTGCTGAATGCATAACTAAACAGATCTGTGTCTCTCCTGCTTCAAAGTCCATCATATCACCTAGCATTTGCAACTTAAAAGCCTACTTACATCAGACAAGGATGTAGCATGAAATAAAGGGAAAGTATATGGGTTTTAGAGTTGACAACATTTGAACTTAGGCTACCATCCTACCACTTACTACTTGTGTCATCTGAGCTTCAGTTTCCTAATCTGTAGCAAAAACCTGAGATAATACAGGTGAAGGACAAAGGTGTCTAACACCCAGAGCCATCACCCTAGAAGGGCAGGGGCCCTGTTTACCTTGCTGTGCTCAATGCTCAGTGCAAAAATAGGCTCTACATAAAGAAAGGGTTGAGCAGACATGGTGGCTCATACATAGTGGATCTTGTCCACACATGATTTCAAAACCTAGGGAAGAACTGAAAAGCAGGTGATTACAGGGAGAGTTAATAAATAATAAAGAAAAAAAATGTTTACTTGGAGAACACAAATGTCACCTCCATGTTAAGGACCATCAAGGTAAAATGGTCTTGTTTTCATTATCAAATACACACTTTAAAAAAACAAACAAACAACAACAAAAAAAAACCCCCACACAATGGGAAACATCTACTACAAGCTAAATCCAACTCTGCCTAGGAAATAAACAGAAACTCCCTCCAAGCAGCTCAGAAAAACTAACAAAACTGATTTTTTAAAGTCAAAGAAAAAGCTGGGCATGGTGGCGCATGTCTGTAATCCCAGCACTCGGGAGGCTGAAGCAGGAGGATTGTTGTGAGTTCGAGACCAGCCTGAGCTACAAAGTGAGCTTGAGGCCAGCCTGAACTGCATAGTGAGACCCTGTCTCAAAAAGAAAGAAAAAAATAAAATAAAATAAAATAAAGTCAAAGAAAAGTGTTGTGAAAAATGAGACCATTTATAACAGAAGAGCATTTCCTAAAATATCTGAAGATTTTGGTGGAAAGTGATATAAAGCGAAAAGAAACCAACTTCCCATCACCATTTATAATGGCAGAAAGCCCAACAAACTTTTATGTAAAGATATACTTGAAATTCAGGGCAGCAAGGGTGCCACCCTGAAACTACAGGAAGAGAATTCAGATGGGACAGAGTCCCAGACATACAACATGAATCAAGAAACCATTTGCCAAGTTCCCCAAAGCAGAGGGCTAAAATTAGAGACCTGTATGATAAGGAACAATTTCACAAGTACAGAGAGCAGTCAACTCAGATGAAGGAGCACTCACACTCCAAGAAACCTTAAGCGGCAAATATGTAAGACAATCCCAAGACAAAGATCCTGAACAAGCAATAGGGTCATCGGAGGTACTGGAAGGGACACCCAGAAAGCTGGTTGTCACAGTCCATCCAGTAGTTCTGAGTATAGAAAAGTCAAATGAGGGACTAGGAGCTGAATACAGTGACACCTGTCTACAAACTCAGCTACTTGGGAAGTTTGAGGCCAACCTGGTTAATTTAGCAAGACTTTGTCTTAAAAAAATTTAAAGAAATAGAGACAGAGCTCAGGGTAGAGTGCTTGCTCAGGATGCATGAGGCCCTGGGTCTGTATGTACTTGTACTTATAATAACAGTTCTGAAGCAGGTAAAAGAAATAAAAAATTAATTATCTGCATTGAACTGGGGTAGAAAAAGAATCAACAGAGTCTGAAACATGCCACAGCATGCCTCTACTCTTATATTTTATATTCTGAATCATATAAATGCACGTATTTTCAAAATTAACAAGTACCTTCCAAATTGCAATTCCCAATCACCACAGTAATATGTAACACATAAGCTTTAAAAGTGAAAGGGCTATATACTTCTGAAAAAGGTTTCAGAAATATACCCATGAGCTAACTCCAAAGTGAGTTGTTCAGAGTGATAGTACTTAATGCTAATGAAAGAACACAAACAACCTGAATCTTCAACAGGAAATTTCAGGCAAGAGTCTAGAATGATATGAATACTTTGATATTCAGGAAGTTCTAAGTAAATAAAGTTGGTTAAGAATTTCCTTTTTGGGCTGGGGAGACAGCTTAGTAAAATAAGTGCCTGCCTGGTAAGTGCAGGGTCCTGAGTTCAATCCCTAGTACCGAGAAAACAAAAAGAATTTCCTTTTTGCACTCAACAGGCTGAAGCAAGAGCCTCTCTGAATTCAAGGCTAATCTGGGCTGCACAATGAGACCCTGTCTCTAAAACAGTTTCTCTAAAAAAGTTTCCCACTTTTTAACTACTAAGGAGAGAAAAGATCTTGTTGAATTAAAAGCAAAAGCACACTTTTTAAAAAAATGCCAAGATCAGGGTTAAGTGCAAAAATGACACTATGTGTTTGCTAAGAGGTGAGCAGTGCTCAAGAAGCTTATGGTGAAAGCCTAGGTGTGAATGTGGAGGATGTTTGTCAAGGGCAAGGCCAGAGGCAATGAGTAGGAAAAACCCAAAGGGACTATGGTCAGTGGCCTAAGCTAGCCTGGTAAACATAACTGAACCAAACTGGGAGCTAAAAATGGATGAAAAATAAATAAGCTATGGACAGCAGTAGCTCAACCCTAACATTAGCAACACTGAAATATTTAAGTGTTAGAAAATTTACATCTTTAGAAAGGTACACACAGGGCCAGGTGCTATGCCTGTAATCTCAAGAGGCTGAGGCAGGAAGATCATTGAGCTCAAGACCAGTCTAGGCTACAAAGTCAGCTCAAGGCCAGACTGACCTGTATTATAGTAAGACTCTGTCTCAAAAAGACAAAAACAAAGAGAAAGGTATACACAGGGATAAAATGTAAACCTCACTAAGCAGTTTTCTAAAGCATCATCACTGGAGAAATGGGAGGTTAGTTTCTGCCTGCTCCTCACTCACTGTATGAAGAGAATACCTATCCCCAACATTGGCTCCTGGCTCATCCAGCCGGCCACTCCAGCCTTCACAATGATGTGGACGTTAGAATGGGGACCACTCAACATCCTGAACTTCACATGCTTTCCTTTCCACCTAGCCACATCTTTACAGAACACCTGCTCTGTATCAGGTACTGTCGGAATTCTGAGTCAGAGGAAATCAAGTGTTTGAGAGGGAGAAGCCAACAGAAGCCTAAGACAGGGCCCTGGGACCCTCAGGAATGCAGATGCCAGACACAGCCCTCAAAAGTCCACTAACTAGGGACAATGATTGACAGCCCAGTCACGTCAATGACATTATTATAGAATTCAAAACACCAAGGACTAGGACAAGATCCTTCCAGAGGAAAAGAGGTCACAAACAAAGATCAATAATCAAAATGGTATCAAATTTTTCAATTACTAGAAGCTAGAAGACAACCAAACAATGCTGTCAAAGTTATACCGGACCTAAAATTCTAAACATAGCCAAATCATCAAGTTGGAGGTTACAATGAATGCACTTTTAAAGCTGGGCATGATGGTGCATACCTGTAATCCCAGCACTCAGGAGGCTGAGGTAGGAGGACTATTGGAAGTTTGAGGCCAGCCTGGGCCACACAGTGAGGTCAGGCCAACCTAAACTACATAGTGAAACCATATCTAAAAAAAAAGGTATTTTTAGATAGGCAAGGCCTCCAAAAATTTACCTATAGGAACTAGTGAAGGATGTGCTCCACCATGATAAAAGGGGGAAAACAAAACAATCCAGAACTAGGAAAGAAGTTTCAACATCACTCCTCAGGGTGATGGTTAAGGGAAGCCCCAAGATAAATTCAGGAGAGCAGACTTAACCATCAAAGGGGGACAAAACCAGTCAAGGCTCCAGCAAAGAACTGACCACCATATTTGGAGTTTCCTGAAAAAGATTTAGGGCTAAGTTAGTTACAGAACATATAAAGTAAAAGAATAAATAGGACTATGATAAGCTCTAGGGAAATTCAAACAACAACAAATGTAGGTTTGCCCAAAAGAAACAAACATACATCTGCACAAAAACCTGTGCACAAAGTTCATAGCAGCTTCCTTTATAATAGCCCCAAATATCCATCAGCTAAAGAAAGGATAAATGAAACAGGGTGTATTTATACAACGAAGCATTATACTACAACATGGATGAACCTGCATATTGTGTGAAGTGAAAGAAGCCACATACTCTGATTCCACTTAAGTGGAATGTCTAGCATATGTAAACCCATACACACAATGTGTATCAGCTCACTGGTAAATTTCTTCAACCTCCAAAGAGCCAAACTGCCTCAGCTTGGCCCTCACCCATTCCCTTCCTGCTTCCTGCCTGGTTCATGGAGCTTTGGGCCCCACCCCTGCCATCTGACTGCTCTGTCAAAGGCCAACCTCTTTTCTAACTATAGATCCCATGTTTCCTTTCAAGGCCATGTCATCCTCGCTTCCTTCTTCAGTACTATCTCCATCATCTACTGACCACTCCTTAAAAAATTCACTTCCTCTTAGTTCCTTATAATTTCCTTACCCCAAAACTCTTAGTCCTCATTTCTATCCTAACTCACCAGCAGCGACAACCTTGAACTCTGTAGCAGTTCTGACCTTCTCTTGGCTATATGCCTCACATTTCCTACTGGATGATACTCTCCTGTCTCAGTTTCAGCCCATTTAAGATAAATTTTCACCTTCTCCCCAACCTAGCCTTTCCAGTTGCCTTGGGAACTTTCTCCTTAGCCCTAGGCTCAGAGTCTTAGTGAAGGCTTAGAATTCCACCTATGTTCTGCCTACAGGGCCAGCTCCTTGTGAGACCATTACTTCATGCCTGGGCGGTTGCAGCTTTGTCCTCCTTGGTGTTCCTGGCACCAACTAGCTCTCAGTACACATTGATTTTCTTAAGACCCATGATCAATGGGTCATCCCTCTACTTGAAAAGGTTGGGGCCAGAGAGATGGCTCAGTAGAATAAGTGCTTCCCTGGCAAGCACAAGGGCCCGAGTTCAATCCCTGGTTCAAAAGAAAGAAAGAACGAAAGAACGAAAGAACGAAAGAACGAAAGAACGAAAGAAAGAAAGAAAGAAAGAAAGAAAGAAAGAAAGAAATGTTCAGCAATTCCCTCCCCACATTCCACACAACGCCTGCATCTGCAGCACAATTTGGCTCCAGTTCATCTCACAGACTTCATCTTCTACTGTTTTCTTAAGAGTACCAGATTCCAAGAAATCTCTAGCGGTCATTCATTTATTTATTCATCCATCCATCCATTCATCTACACATCAAAGTACCAGAGGTTGAACCCAGAGCCACACCCCTTTTAATCTGTTCAAATCTGAGATCAGTTTTGAGACGTTGGATCCTCTTGCCTTGGCCTCCACAGTACTGGGAGTACAGGCTTGTGCCACTATCCTCCACTAACCATCTTTTACTTCTAAGGTTTTCTGGTCCCTTTCTTTCCATGTTTGCCATGCTGCTCCTGTCACCCAACCTTTAGGCCCCAGCCAAGGTTGCTTTTTTGACCTTGTCTTTCCTGGTCACAGCAGAAGCAGATCTTAACCTGTCCTTGAAGAAGGGTGTAAGAGCCTTCTTCAGAGTACAGAAGTTTATCCCACAAAAGTACTGTAGCTATTCTATGAAATGAGAGTTTGGGGCCCAGAAGAGTAGAGCATTTTGGAGCAAAACAAAGGCCTGGAAAGCAACTACTATGCATACTTTGTTGGATGCCCACAGTATGCTTAAAGTAAACAAACAAACAAAAAAAACCTGAGCCAATGTTTAAAAATCTGGAAACTGCATGCAAAAAACCTGATTTAGCATTTGTTTAAATACACGACACTTCTACAAAGGGATTCCTAGAACCCTGAGAGCCGGCCACTCTAAAATATGGCTCCATTTCATTTTCATAGTGCCCTGCTAAAATTGCTCATTTATTTTATATAGTTTGTTTTCTCATGAAGAATTTAAGCTCTGTGAAGGAGGAGAGATCATCTGTCTTGTTCAAAGGTACCCTTTGTACTATATCTATCACAGATGTATTTGAATGCCATTAGAAATGTGCTAAATGAGTGAATAAAGGTGTCCAATGAGTTGGAGCAGACAGAATTAAGGTTCCCTCCCTGCCCATGTCTCTTGGATACAAGAACATGATTTCTAGGTAAATACTCTTACCCTCACCACTCACATACAAAGGAAGTAAATATATTCACACAACTCTCCTCCTTCCTGATCAGGTGGCAGCTAGATGCATCTGGATTGGCCACCTCTGAGGCAATCTACCAGGAAGACCATGTCTACTACAATTTGACAGCCTGCACAGCCCAAGGTCACTGTATGCATTTAGGCATTCCACAAACAGTAAGTACTCTCATTGTCAGGCCCTGTTTTAGTTACAAAAGGAAAGTCCCTGCCTCACTGTACTACCATTCCTAAGGGAGAATAGATGGACAACACTCTAGGGATACTTGTATCTGCAGAACAGTTCAGCCCTTCTTAGCTGCACTAGAGACCTTAAGATTCAGGTTAAGGGCCCTTTTCGGTGTAGATTTCCTGGTAAACCGAACCAAAGGCTTTCTTTCATTTAGCGTGCTATGCAACAACTCTAAGCTGTCATATAGCACTATTGTTTGTTACTCATCTCAAATCCATACAACTATAAAATCCTGTCTTCCTATGTTTTCATGCTTCCCCAGGACTCAAACACCATGGCCAAAACTTAAATACTTGCTAATTTTTTTTTTTTTTTTTTTTTTGCAGTACCAAGATTGAACTCTGTACCTGCCAGGCACGTGCTTATTCTACTGAGCTATCTCCCTGGCCCTAACTACTCTCATTCTTCCTTAAGTACTGGGTATTGAACCCAGGGCACTCTCACCTGAGCAAGCCTTTCTACATTTTGCAAGGAGTTTGGCTCAGTTGCCAAGGGTAGGTTGGAATTTGTTAACCTCTAGCTTCAGCCTCCCAGAGCGCTGGGATTATAGGCACTTAGTTCTAGTTCACTAACTGAAGACAGGAATATTTCCCAAGGCTGGTACCAGGACGGGTGAAACCACTGAGCCACTGTGATAGTTTTAAGACTACTTTGTCTAGCAATCTCTGGGGACAAAATTAGTATTCACCATATGGTAAACTAACACATTATAAATTAAGACAAACAAGAATCAATTATGGAATAAAAGTACAAAATGTACATGCATTTTTGTGTCTTTGCTTTGAATATTCTGGCTGTGTAGCCCTGGTAAGTTAATGGACAGCAATGGGCCTCTATTTCAAAATCTGTGAGATTCAGACATAGTGGGCGCACACCTGCAACCCCAGCACATGGGAGGCTGAGGCAGAAGGATTGCCATACAAATTGGAGGCCAGACAAGCTATATAGTGAGTTCAAGGTAAGCCTGAACTGCATAACAAGACCCTATCTCAAAAAAGCAAATCTGTGCTCTCAGTGTTAACAGTCATGTCTACCTGATAGGATTCTTAAGGGGATTGAAAATACAGTACTGACTGTGCATAGATGAAGTGGGTGTGGTGACTCATATCTATAATTCTAGCACTCTGGGAGGCTGAGACAGGAGGACTGCAAATTGAAAATCAGTAACTTAACAAAACCCTAACTCAAAAAATAAAAAGAGCTAGAGGGAAGGCCCTAGGTTCAATCTCATTGTCATTTCCCTAGACCTCACTACCACAACACACACAGTGCATAGGGGTTCAACATAATGCGTGGCACATGAGTCACCAAAATATATTAGCTTCCCTTGTTATATCCCAGGACCCCTCCCTAGATTTGTTAACTTATCTCTATACTTAGAAGGACTTAGGTGTAGAAATCTGTGATCAAAACTGAGCCATTGCCTAGATGCTCAAAATGGAAAGGCTACTTCTCCAAAAGAAAAGCTTATGTTTATGTTACCTGTTTCTCTGCCTTTAAAATGGGAATGTTAGTCATCCAATCTGCCTGCCAGACTCTAGTGAGAACCTAGATATAAGAACACTTTGTAACTGAAAAGCACAAGTACATGTTGTGGACTAAGGTCAGTGACCTAAGAGAACATCTGTAAAATACAAGCAGTAAGAGTGCCTGTCTCACAAGGTTGTTGTCAGGCATAAACAAAATGACACAAAGTATTTGGGCCTATAATATCAGAACAGTTCAATTATAACGTTATTATTAAGTTTACTAGTTATTATTAAGATTCACTGGACTCAGAATCCCCAAAGGTGGGGTGGAAAGAAACCAATACTGAGGAACTCGGCTCTGCAACTAGCATGGCAACCTTGGCCAAGGCGGACCCTCTGCAAACCTTGATTCCTGGGGCCAAAAAATGAAAAGCTTTGCAAGAGGATCCTCTTCCACTCCGCTGTTAAATAAAAGGCGACAGAACAAGGGCCACTTTCTCCCCAATTTGTACACCGGGGGCTACCAACTCAAAATTCCTGCTGCTCAACTCTTCCAGTGCGACAGCAAGAGTGCCCGTGTCTCCCTCCCAAGAGACGCGTCCACGCTCCGCCGCCACCACTCGCTTCATCAGCAATTCGCTTCCCGCAGCTGCTGCCCAAAGTTTCCCGGGGTGCCTAGCCACCCGGCCCTCGGTCAATCCCGAAAGGACTAGGATGGGGGCGCCCAATCCAAGACCCTGCCGAGAAATTCCGAAGCCGCTCCGGTGGCCGGACAGGGAGTGACAGGTGAGCTGGGCGGATGACAGCACATGTGGGCGCGAGAGGAAGGCGGCGGCCGCGCGCTGCACTCCAAGGCCGCTTCCTACGCCGCCCCCAACCCCGTTCTTCGCTTCCGGCCCGGCTGTGCCCCACGCCACAGCCTACCGGTGCCCAGTGCCCGGGCCTCTTGGCCGTCACGCCGGAAAGGCTGGGGATCACCGGAGAGACCGGCTGCGCGGGGTTCCCGCGCAAGCCTTACCCTGGCGGGGTGGGCGCACGCGCACCGGCGCGCAACGCCGTAACCCCTTCCTCTCCGCGCGCCCTCTGCACTCCCACCCACCCACCACTCACCGTCGATGTCCCCCAGGGTCAGCTCGTCACCCAGCTCCGTGAGGGTCTCCATGGTCTCCAGAGCGCCCAGCTCTCCGTTCTCGTCCATCTCCCGGTTAGGCGCAGAGGCCACCTGCTACCGTCCCGCTCAGGGAGACGCGGGGGCGGCGCCGCCGCCACAGCCCATGACACCCTACAGCCTCCGCCCGGTACCGCCTCACCGGCCCGTGCCAGCCGCCGCCATATTTGCGCTGCGCCCCGGCGCTGCGCGGAAGGGGCGGGGCGGGATTCCCCCTTCCCAGCCCTCGCCCTCTGTGGCACCGCCCCCAGGCGGTGCGTCCCCTTGTTTGTTGTCAATGGGACCAGGGTAGTATTAGCCAATCGGCGAGAGAACCGGCGCGTGGGGTGATAGTGCGTCATCGATCAGCAGCTCAGATTTGCATAGCGAAGCCCCACCCATCTCAGTCTCAGGACGAATGAGGCAAGTAGCCGCTGGGTCCTCAGCCCAGCCTCCTACGCTTAATTTAAAGGAGCCCGCTCCCCTTTGTTGGATCTAGTCCACGAACGACTCAACCCTGGGACCTGGGATTGAAGGGTTAAAGAACCGCTATCCTCCAGCAACGCCCGTCGCCCCCAATAGTAGCAGTGAATACATTACGTCATCTTCCCAGCTGCTTCTCCCTCACCCGCTGCTCTGCCTGCCAGTCGTTGTGGGTAGTCAAATCTAGCCCTTAACACTGTGGAGACCCACTAAGTCACGCTCCTTTCAGCCCTCTTAAAAAGGCAAAAATAAACACGAATTGTCCGAGTGCAGCTAACATTCCACAATTTCAGCGCCTTTGCCGCGACCACGCTCTTGCACTTAGTCTTCCCAAGACTGAGGACCTCTGGGGGCTTTAAGCAGTGCAAAGCACCCAGGGCTTTGAAAGAGTTTCACGGGGATCCTGAGGCCCATTCCACGCACGGATTCTCAGTTCTTCAGGCGCCTCACTCAGGCTTCTTGGAATTCGTCACATTGTACAAAGGTGTAAACTTCCAAGACTCTATTCTAAGAAATAAGAGGACTGTTTAAAAAAATGTAGAAATACATACGGATGTTCAAAGACGTAACAGAAAAATTGCAAAGTTCAGTAAGGCACTGATAAATTATATTCACATATGGGACTCCATGAACTTTAAAAATTATATACATAGGGCTGGGGGCACATAGCTCAGCAGTGCCAAAGCAGTTTAGTGTTAACAAGGCTCTGGGTTCCAGCTCAGGTAACAAAACAAAACAAAGAACAAAGTACATGAGAAGAAAAGCCTTCCATAACATGTCAAGAAACAAATGTTGCCCATAATCCCAGCACTGTAGAAGCAGGAGGATCATACCTTTGAGCCCAAGCTGGGCAATTTAGCTGTTTAGTAAGATCCTGTCTGAAATTTTTTTACAAAGGGCTAAGGGGAGGGGCTGGGAGGATGGCTCAGTGGTCTAAGCGCCTGCCTGTCAAGCACGATGACCTGGGTTTGATCCCTGGAACCCTGGGTGTGCAGTATCAGCCAAGGAAATCAGGCATAGTGGTGCACACCTATAATCCCAGCACTGGGGAGGCTGAGACAGGAGGATCACTTCTAGTCCAAGCTGTGTAGCAAGACCCTGTATCAAATAAAAGATTACAAAAATTTATAAGAGAACAAAAGAAAGAACTAAAGGTATAGTTTAGTGAAGAATCTAAATTCGATCTCGCACCCTCAAAATGTTGTTTCCTGTGAGTCTGAGAGGTAAATGTTGCCCAAGGGTCATGCAGGATTTAAAGAACACCTGCTTAAAGTTACTGTGAACTCCTTAAGTTACTTGAACTTCATAAGTAACTTTTATCTTTAAAACAGAAATGAAAGCTGAGTGTGATGGTACGCTATAATCCCACTATTCTGGAGGCTGCAGCAGGATCATAGATCAGATTTAAATAAAGTAACATAAAATGGAGATAAATTAGTACCCGTTGTAGTTGTGAAGATTACATGAGATCATATGCATGTTGGTTTGACATTTATTGAACATTCTTGGCAGGCGAACAGTTCCTGCCCTCTTCCAGCCTGTCCTAGGGAACAATAAACAAAAATATCAGATGATGGTTCAAGCGACCAACAAAAAGTAATGGGACCTGACTTGTGAAGTCAAAACTTTGGTTGCAGGTGTAGCTCAGTAGTATAGAGTTTGCCTAACATATGCAGGACCCAAAGTTGGAAAGTGGTATTTAAAAATGAAATCCTCAACTACAAGGAAGGAACTCCCGGTGGTACAGCCAGGGGATCAGATAATGTGGACAAAAGCCTTGAGGCAGGTTGCTACCAACCAGCATGTGGCAAAAGCTGGGCATGCAGTAAGGTGTGGTATAATGTGCCAGCTACAATTAAAAAACTAAGGAAGGTCCAAAAGCTGTCCATCAGTTCCTGTGGGAGTGGTGGGATGTGGGGTGGATTGTTCCTTCTTCCTGTTATTATATTATTGCCTGCATTGTTTTAGGATGAGCATTTATGCTATTGAGAAATGTATTGTCTTACTTTAGGGGGAAAGCAAATCAAGAGTGCTTTTTGTTCACACTAAGGAAGAGAAAACCACACACTACTCAGTTGCACTGCTGTGGACCTAGCACCAAACTGGGCAGTGCCATCTTTGCCTATGGCTCTTGTTGGCTGTCACAGTTCCCCACAGTGACAACCACTGTCTGTCTGCTCCTCTGCCAGGACCCCCAAACACATCACTTTGATCTAGCATCTTCCTACTGGATCTGGGGCTTCCTTAGGCACCAAAAGACCGAGTTGGGCACAGGACTTCCCACTTGACAGCTGTTCATGGCTCCAGCAGACCTGCCCAGAGGCCTTGGTGCCTGAGCCAAGTGGCCTGAGGGGACAAAACTGAAGGCTCAGGAGAAACACAACAGTCGTGCTGCCCTGGATCTGAAGCTCAGTAAGACTGAACTGACTGAACATCGCTTTTAGCTGGCATCTTGCTCTGGCTGGGAGCAGAGGCTTGACTCTGTGAAGTGGAGCAGCTGTTGACGCCAGGACTCAAGTTCTTCATCTGAAAAAGGAGGGACTGGACTAGGTGACCACTTTGTCAAAATCTGTATGAAGGATCTAGCACTTGCTACAGGTCTTAGCAATCTCACATATTGATACCTCCCCTTTGGAACCTTTGCTCCCAGCACCTGTCCTTCTCCCTCCTGATTTTTTAGGACTCAGTTATCACTTCTCCAGGAAGACTCCTTGATGGGCTGAATTAGAACAAAGAGGCTGAGTAGAAGGGCAGGAAATAACAAGTTTGGTTCGGGATGAACTGAAGCCTAAGCAGGGAGCAATCAGATGATGACAGGGCAGGGGCTATTCACTTCGAGATCTTAGAGGAAATGGCTGTCCAAGAACAAGAGAGCCAAAAAGCAGCAGTGAGACCAGGCTTTATTTTTTCACAGTACTGGAGACTGAACCCCGGGGCTTTGTCCTGAGGTACATCCACACCTTTTTCATTTTTATTTGGAGACAGGATCTCATCAAGGTGCTAATTTGCCCAGGCTAGGCTTCAACTGAGATCTTCTTGCTTCAGCCTCTGAGTGCTGTGATTACAAGGGACCACCATTCTTGGCTGCCAAGAAGTTAGGAAAGTAGAGTCAAGAAGAGATAAAGCAGAGATTGAGGGCAAAACACCAGGACAGTTAGCCCACAAGCTGTCAACACCATCCCTCCAAGGGCAAGGGTTGTGGACAGCAGAGCAAGACTGAGGCTGGGAGGGAAAAAGGCTGTGGGCCAGGGAGGATTTTTCCCCAAGAGACAGGAGACATTTTTACTTGGAATAACTCTGGGTGCTGCTAAATATCCTATATCACTCAGGACAGCCCTCTTCACACATAATAGTTATCTGGCCTAAAATAGAACAGTGGTATTGAGAAAATCTGCCTAAAAGAATATTAGGGGGCTTCCAGACTGCCTAAGGATCCCACAGACTGGGCCTGGAAACTTAGCAAGATTGTAATAATGTTTCAGACCACAGTGAAAATATTTGTTGCCATCATCGGGCACTTCTAGCACTGGTTAGTGGATTGACTACTAGAACCATCTCCGCTATTCCTGGTACCTGTGGCCACAAAAGCCACCAAGAACCACACTGGCTGGGTGCATGCATACAGTGGGTGGAGGTTCAGTCAGATAAATAAATGATAGCTGCAGGCAACTAAACAAACAAGTACCCTCAGGCCTTTAAATCCTCTGGGGTGAGAGGAGCCCTTTGCCTCATAAAATGGGGTTCCCAGAACAAATGACCAACCACAGCAGAGACAAGAAGAGAGCAGGAAAACAATGGCTGCTTGTTTCTTGAAAGGTGGCAGATGGAAAACAATGACCTCACCTAAGGCAGAGGATAAGACCAGCCAGCATGGAAAGGAAGGTGTATAGGGAAAAGCCCAGGAGGAAGGAGGGTCACACTTGAAGACAGGGACACAGTGGGTACTCAACAAATCTATGGGATGAACAAAGAACTGTTAGAGAAGGGTACCTGTGGCTGAGAAGCCATTTAAATTGCAGGCACTGCAACTATGACGGACTTTTCTACAGACTCTTATCCTCTCAAGCACCTGAGCACTCTGATATGAGGACACAAGGACCTGTGTGGAAAGGGACTGTTGTGGTGACAAGAGCATTCCTCACTCTCTAAAGTCCTGCTTATGATAGTCCCTAGAAGTCACTTAATGGGTAGGACTTACCTACCCAAAGCTAGAACTACCTCTGCAGTGTCCTGAGGCATCCTTTGGTCTCCCACCACTGCCAAGAAACCCTGATCCACAGCAAAGCAGGCATGGTTCCTAGAAAGTTCTTTCTCCATTAAGGGAAGAAACACCTTCCTATAAAGTCAGCAGCCATAACCACTTTCTACCAAGAGGGGGCCAGGAGCTGGTGACCAGTCTCACCTACAGACATCTAGACAGCTAAACACTTGACAGACAGGTCCTGATCCCTCCCTTTCTATAGCCATTTAGCACACTAGCACAGCCATCTCCTGTAACACTCACAGGAATGGCTGAAGGCACAAGTCTCAGGCAGGGAGCCCAGGTCTCTCAAATGAAGAAGCCTGTTACCACTCAGCACCACCTCCCTTGTCCAGCAAGGGGAAATGGGGCTGGTGGGCAGTTCTGACAGGAAAGAGTGAACAGACCTCCTCTCAGTTCTCTTCCAGCTGGCTCTCATCCCCTTATTTCTCTGAGGTGACTGACAAGGCACAGGATGTTTTATATATCCTTCCATAAGATCCCCCCACCCAGGCCTAGATTCTTTGTCATGCTGCCCAACAAGGAAGCCAGGTTCAAGAAAGCAGGTTAGAACCAGGCATACCTGTAATCCCAGCACTCTGGAAAGCTGAGGCAGGAGGACTGCAAGTTCAAGCCCATCATAAGCAACTTAGCAAGAGACCCCGCTCAAAATAAAAATAAATAAAAGGGATGGAGATACAACTCAGGGAAAAGGCCCAGAGTTCAGTCCCCAGTGCTTAACCCTTGTGCTCCCACAAGGATGGGGGGCACACATGAAAAATAGGTTAAGGCCAGGCAGAGGGTCCAGACATCAAATTCATTTGCCACTAAAGCTACAGGCAGAAGGAAGGCAGTACCAGAGGTGGGAGCTGGGAGTAGAGAGCACTGGGGATGGGTGTGTCCCTCTGCCCCTTTAAGAGGCAGACCCTGGTTTGATAGGTCAAAGAGGCAAAGGTAAAATCCCTGCTGAAATCCTTCTCTCCTTTATAAAGGAAAGGCTACACTGAATGGCAGCAGCCCCCTCTCCCATGTCAAGGGAAGGCAGAGCCACAGAAACCAGGCTGCCCACTTGGTGCTTAACCTTTTCTGCAGCTTCCCTGGCTTGTGCTGGAGAACTCTTCTCACACTGGCCCTGAGACGGGGCACCTGAAGTCTGCTCGAACTGGCTCAGGGCAGGCCTGCCATTGCAAAGTACAGCCCCAGCCTGCACCCGTAGGTCAAAGGTCTGCTATTTGCTCCCTAACTGCTCAGTGACTGTTCTCAGCTATCCAAGGTCTCCCTGGATGACTAAACACACTTCTGGGATACTTCTAGGCCTTCTCTCAAGGCTGATCCCTGGTCAAGGGATGTGCTGCGATGGAAAAAAGTCCAAGCCAAACCCCTGCTTCTCTGCCCTGCCAGACCTTGGCTCTTCAGGATCAAGCAGGAACATCCTCCAAACAGCTCTGCACATTCATTCCCAAGGCTTCTGCTTCCCTTACATCCTGCATACCAGCTGTAGTGGGCCCAATAGGTTTGCTGGCTTTTATTGTGTTTCTCAAGAAAAGTTGGAACCTGAGCTGCTGAGTAGCTCAGTGACAGAGCAGGACCACCTATAGGCATGGCACCTTTACCTGTGACTCAAGAGCCTGGTTCTGCTGGGGTGGCAAAAGTCAACCAGTGGCCCTCACCCACGGAGAGTCCAGGATGCCCTCCTTCTTCCCCCAGCAGTCTCTATAGGGTCCTGCCTGCAGCAGTCTTCTAATGGTACCTTCCACACCCCCTCTAGACAAGCTCTGGAAGGAAATCCAGCTACCTGAGCTGCAGTCTTTTTGGCTCCTGAGGATGCAGCAAATATGGAGTCCCTATCTTTCCAGATGCTCTTCAGATGCCAGGGCCAGTGCTCACCACCACAGTGGACACTGCCACAGCAGAGCCACATGGCATTTCTTCCTCCTGACTGGATCAGTCATTGGCCCCTTGGTTCCTGAGCTGCTCCAGGGCTACAACTCAGACTTCAACCGGGAGATCCTTGGACCTTTGCGGATCTCTTTCCGCTTCTCCTCTTTCTTCCTGCGTTTCTCTTCTTCCCTCAGGGCCTTCTGGAAAGGATCCGTGCTGGGCATGAACTGAGGAGGAAAAGAGCAAAGTAGTGTAATTTAGTCTGTGGCCAGCTCCACTAAGCTAGGTCATAGGATGTGGGAACAAGGTTACCTAGAAAACAGCCATGGGGGAGCGGGCAGGGGGGGCACACTCCAGACCTGGAGAAAGTTACCTAGGCGTGGGACAAATACCATGCCAATAGGGAACAGGAGAGCATCCTAGGCAGAGAGGGACAGAGGCTCAAGGCATGAACTGACAATATACTCCTCTAGAGACAAAGGGTAGAGTGGCCCTGTACCACTGTCGTCACATCCTTCAGGAGGGGATGAGGTCACAGTGTTCTCTACTATAGGTAGGCAACAGCTTAACAAGGAGCAGGCTCTAAGTGACAGCACACAGGCACAAGGTGGACCTGAAGTTAAACCAGCAGACCTCAAACAAGTGGGAGGAAGAGATAAACCCCAGGCATATGGATGGCAGGATACAGACTTTGCTGAGGCATCATGAGCCGCAATCCCAGGCAGACCTTTGGCTCATTCCTCTCTACTCTCCACAAGTCTTACCTCAGCTATAGCTTCTGCTAGCTTATGTGGTCAGTTGCCTCTCAAATCTGCATGTCCATATCTAAATGCCTAAAACCTCTATTAGAATGTCCCAAATGTTCCCTGCCTTGTGGTTCTTAGATTCCCAGTGCCTTCCCCCTGCCAGGCCTTTGCACATACTGTGGCCTAGGCCCACAAGGTTCTTCCCAGCCATGCCATCTTTGTCACATTAGTTCCAGCTCTGCTGTCACTGCCATAGAATCTCTCCAGACTGACTCTTCAGCTTTGTGCTGATTCCTTCTGAGCATGCACCTCTCCTTGAGATCACCCACTTCATGCCTGTCACCTCATGGGACAGGAAGAGGATGTTAGGTATTGTTCATGCTGTGCTCGAGTCCCTAGCGCAGTATCTGCCTGCTTCTCAATAGCACTCAATCTGTGCTTCTTAGCTCAGTAGAATAAGCCTTTGCCTGGCAAGTGCCAGGGCCTGAGTTCAATCCTCAGTTCCACCAAAAAAATATAATAATAATAATAATGATAATGATAATAACATAAAATGAATGAATGAGTCTGTTAGAATATGAAATATAATAGCATTCAAAACTCAGGTTGTGAAATATGCCCTGTTTAGGTGTTCTTAGGGCAAATTTGACATATGTTTGATGGAGATAGACATTAAAAACAAACTAAGAGCTCCACCTTGTGGAGCAATCTACTGATCAGGTTAGATCAAGTCACATCCAGATGGAGGAAATCACAAAAGCATGGTCCAGTAAAGGGAAGTGACACACTTAAGTCATGTAGCAAGTGGGAGACCAACCCAGGACTAAACTGCCAGGCTCATGGTCCCCTGAGCCCCTGCTTCAATCCCCTGAATGAATCGTGATCTAAGAAGGGGAGCTGAGACACACCTTAGGCCACAGAGGGCCCCAGGCTCACTCTGAGGAAGGTCAGGTCAAGAGGTCCTGGTCACCAGCCCCCATTGGCTTGGTCTGAACTTTGGGTCAAAAGAGAAATGTGACCTCTCTTCTCCTACTCTCTTCGCTCCTGCAGCAGTTCTTGTCCTTCCTCTCTTACCAATGAGGCTCCAACACTCATCTCTTCCCCAGCCCCTACACCACCAGTTCTTCCTTCCTTGAAAGGACAGTCCCATCACACACCAGCCAACTGTCCTTCCTCCTCTCTGACTAAAATCTGAAACCAGAGCCCCGTAACAGCCATCTGCCATTGGCTTGCTTGTCTCAAAACTTAAGCTTTGTCTCTATTTGCCTTACCCACATACTTCCCTTTCTTTTGAAACCTCATCTTTTGCCCCCACCACTATTAAAACAGCTTCTGTCAAAACCACTGATAGCTTCCGGCAGCTAAAACTAAGCCCAGGAATTGATTCTCCATCCTTGTTTTCCTTAATTTCCCAGAAGCAACTGATAAGTCTCTGAGAAACTGCTCTCTACACAGTGAGTGCTCCTTCCAGAAGTTTCTTTCCTAGTTCCTTGTCACTGCCCCAGCCTCTAACAGTAGCTCAGGCTCAGCCCTCAGACTGCTCCTCTTTCTGTCCAGCACTGCACATGACCTGTCCATGGCTTCTACTGCCTTCTACATAGGCATGACTGCCACATTTGTAGCTCCAGCTGCCACTTTCTCCTTTCTCAGTATCTTCAAATACTCATCAGGTACAGAAACAAACTGTTACCTCTGCAACTGCTGGAGAAAATGCAGCCGCAGCCTCCGTTCCCTGGACAAAGAGCTTCTAGATATCCTTAACACTTCCTTCACTGTCCCATGTCAGTTTCCTCAGCAAATCTTATTAGCTCTGCTGCCAGATGAGACCCAGAACCTGACTGTTTTTCCCGTGGCACTGTTGAGCCCCAGTTAAGCTTCCATTGAGAGCACAGCTGCTTCCTCACTGGGTCCTTCCAGCTCCACCTAGCAGCCAGGTGGCTGCTAGGTGACTCCTTTTAAGTTAACAAGTCAGAGATCATCTGCTGTTCTCTGTGTCATTCAGAACTAATGGCCCTCACAAAGTCCCTGAGCTGAGGGCCTTGGGATCTGGCCTACACCACTGACCTGTTACCTCCTCCCCGTGCCCATTCCCTATAGCTATCCTCAATGCGCAGCTGTGCTGGCCCTGCTTCTTCAGCCTGCAGTGTTCTTCCTTCAGGTCTGCAGCTGACTCCCTGCTCCCTTCGTGTCTTTTCGGTCAAACTATCTTGTGTTCATGTGAAATAGCACCTGCACCTCTGTCTGACCCGGGGCATTCTTCCACTGCCTTTTTCTCCATAACTTTTGCTATATCCTCTATTTCTCAGTAACTGTCTCTCTCCTCAACATGAACTCCACTCCAGGACAGCAAGGCTAGTCTGCTTCACCACTGGCTAATCATGCTCCCTGAATGTTGAATAAATGAGAATCTGTGCATCTGAGCCTTATACAAGCACATCCTTCTCTGGACAGGCTCTTCCTCCACTGGCCTACCTGGGAACTTTCTCTTTTTCTTTGCAATTCTGGTGATGAAATCCAGGGTCAACGCCTGCTTCACAGCAATAAAGCATCTCCATGGGTGCCCCCTTGATGGGAAAGGAAATCTGCCATTGAGCACCAGTACATGCTCTGGCTGAGCACCCCAAGAAACAAGGCCCTGATTATTCTTGACCAAGAACATGTATCAGGGTTTGACTGCAGTAAGCAGTCTGGAGAAATATGTTGCCTTGGTTTGCAGCTACTTCAATGGAGGAAAATCATATCCACCACTCTACTACACAAAGCAACTCCACTGGGGGTGACAAAGCCCTCGAACTGCTCCACTGTGGCCCAACTAAGGTAAAAATCTAAGTTGTTGCACAAGAATGCAAAATTGACTCCTGCTGGCTGGTGACTGGAAACTAACATTTTGGGAGCCCCCACCACCAGCTCCACAATCAATCAGAGTGGTTCACTGTGGCTGAACTGTGAAAATAATATGGTTAATGTTGAACACCTGCTTTTTCCCAGGAGTCTGAAATCTAGGGACAAGTCAGGCAAAGGGTGCCCATAAAATGAGCTCCCAATAAAGCACTGGGCACAGGTCTCTAATGAGCTTCCCTGGTAGACAGTTGGTAGACAACAGTTTACACATGTTGTTACAACCTTCTGCTGGGAGAATTAAGCCTATTTTGTGTGACAGGCTACTGGGAGAGGACTCCGGAAGCTGGCTTCCCTGGAATCTGTCCCACATGCTTTCTCCCTTTGCTGATCTTGCTTTCCACTCTTTCTCTACAGTAAATCACAACCATGAGCATGGCTCTATGTTGAGTACTGTGAATTCTGCTAAAGGGTCAGCACAACCACAAATACAACTATCTGTTAAATCTTGTGTCTCCTTTATAGTGAAGAACTAGCCCTCGGGGTGATTTTGAGAGCTTGAGACAAGAGTCTACAGGCAGCAGCAGCCTTCCAGCCCTGGGACAATACTGAAACACTAACTACCATAGGGCCAGTCAGACAGGGATCTGAGTAAAAGCTGCCACCCTTGCCTTAGGTGACATTCCTAGCAATGAGTCATTATATTCTTACTGTTAGCAATGTCTTAGCCATTTGGTCTGCCACTCATAAGACTAAAGAAGGGCAGAACAAGGACACCCACTCTTCTGGGCCACAAATTGTAGTAGCACCTGTGGTCACAAACTACATTAAGTCTGGGCCACTTATTTGCTGTTTAGTTTTGTTTCATTGTCTTTTTTTGTGTGTGGAACTGGGGATTGAACTCAGGCCCTTGTGCTTGCCAGGGAAGCGCTTTTTCCACTGAGCCACTTCCCCGGCCCCTTTAGTTCTGTTTTGAGATGGGGTCTCTCTATGTAATTCAGGCTGGCCTAAAACTCACTGTGCACTTCTTGCCTCAGCCTCCTGAGTGCTCGGAGTACAGTTATATGCTATCACACCTAGCTTGTGTGACTTGTTAGATGTCCCCATAGGAAAGTCCATTTTCTGATGACACTGACTAGAATCAAACTAGCCAAACTCGATGCCACCTAATTACTACCACTGTCACCTAAATGCATCACTGCTCTAAACATGGCAACATACCTTCAATGGACAGGCATAGAGCATAAGACTGTATTTCTGTTTTGACTATCTGAGTCTTGGGTAGGGATGGCCTGAGATCAACAGTATTATGACCACTCAGTTGAGAATACTGCTTGTCAAGTGCCCTGCAGTGGTCAATGAGGGCAAAGATGAGAGATTCTAACAGGTCTGTATAAATTTGTAGAGTACCAGTAGCTTATTCCTTTCTGCTGGTAGACACCATGGAGGAAGCATCGTCAGTTTCTCTCCCAATTGCCATCATGTCTAAGTCAGAATTTTCCTAAGGAGCCCAAACAGCTATGGAAGCTCTTCATCGGAGGGCTGAGCTTTGAAAAAACTGATGAGAGTCTGAAGAGCCATTCTGAGCAATGGGGAACACTCATAAACTACGTGATAATGAGAGACCCGAACACCAAGCATTCCAGGGGCATTGGGTTTGTCACTTATGCCACTGTGAAGGAGGTGAATGCAGCCATGAATGCAAGGCCACACAAAGTAGACAGAAGAGTTGTGGAACCAAAGAGAGCTGTCTCAAGAGAAGATTCTCAAAGACTAGGTGCCCACTTAACAGTGAAGAAGATCTTTGTTGGTGGCATTAAAGAAGATACTGAAGAATATCACTATGAGAGTATTTTGAGCAATATGGAAAAATCGAAGTGATTGAAATTATGACCACCGAGGCAGTGGAAAAAAGAGGGGCTTTGCTTTTGTAACCTTTGATGACCATGATTCTGTGGATAAGACTGTCATTCAAAAATACCACACTGTGAATGGCCACAGCTGTGAAGTGAGGGAAGCCCTGTCCAAGCAAGAGATGGCAGTGCTTCATCTAGCCAAAGAGGTTGAAGTGGTTCTGGAAATTTTGGTGGTGGTCATGGAGGTGGTTTTGGTGGCAATGACATTTCAGTTGTGGAGGAAACTTCAGTGATCGAGGTGGCTTTGGTGGCAGCTGTGGTGGGGGTGGATATGGTGGCAGTGGAGATGGCTACAATGGATTTGGTAATGATGGAAGCAATTATGGAGGTGGTGGAAGCTATAACGAATTTGGCAATTACAACGGTCAGTCTTCAAATTTTGGACCCATGAAGGG
Organism: Ctenomys sociabilis; assembly: GCA_004027165.1. Lineage (NCBI taxonomy): Eukaryota > Metazoa > Chordata > Mammalia > Rodentia > Ctenomyidae > Ctenomys > Ctenomys sociabilis. The sequence goes on along the minus strand of PVKA01017998.1, from coordinate 18,133 downwards.
AAGAAACTTTGGAGGCAGAAGCTCTAGGCCCTATGGTGGTAGAGACCAATATTTTACCAAACCATGAAATCCAGGTGGCTATGGTGGCTCCAGCAGCAGCAGTAGCTATCAGTGGCAGGCGGCTTTAAACACCTCCAGGAAACAAAGCTTAGCAGGAGAGGAGAGCCAGAGAAGTGACACGGAAGCCATAGGTTACAATAGATTTGTGAACTCAGCCAAGTACAGTGATGGCAGGGCCTAGCTGCTACAAAGAAGACTTTTTTTTTTTTTTTTTTTTAGGTTATGAGCAGAATATATTTATTGAGGGAAAGAAAGCTCCTGTCCAAGAAAGGGACAGGAGGGGCACCCAAGTGGGTAGTTCCCCCAAGAAGACATGTTTTAAACAATACTTATGCGTATGGGCAAAAAACTGGAGAACTATATTTGTGACAAGTTAATAACAGGTTATTTTAGTTTCTGTTCTGTGGAAAGTGTAAAGCATTCCAACAAAGGGTTTTAATGTAGACCATTTTTTGCATGCTTGCTATAGATTGCTAAATGTAATAGTCCGATCATGACACTGAATAAATGTGTCTTTTTTTTTAAAAAAATGTGCTGTGTAAAGTTAGTCTATTCTGAAGCCATCTTGGTTAACATTCCCCAACAGTGTGAAGTTAGAATTCCTTCAGGGTGATACCAGGTTCTATTTAAAATTTCTTTACAATTTGCTTGGTTAAAGTCACTGTCTTCAGAAATCTTGGTGTAGCTGAACTGATAGTTCCTGTCGTGACCTTTGAATTTGAGCACTGAAAAGGTCACCCAAGCAGTCAGCTACTTGGTTATAAAAATGATTGTTGGCACATCCTATACATCTAAGTTGAATAATGGTACCAGATACAATGATAAATAGGATTGAAGCTGTGTATCATCCATTATCATGCATAATCAATAAACGATTATATCTCCTGAAAAAAAAAATTTGTAGAGTACCCTAGTCCCACTCACACCTGACCTATCTGAAGGAAGAATCTATGCAAGAGGCAGGGAGGACTGGAGAAAAGTGTTATTATCCAGCATACTGGGATGAGATACATAGATTCTATAGCAATAATCCCGGCACCCATGGAGGGAATGCCTTGGACTCCAGAAGGTACAGGAAACAATGCTCTCATTGTCCCTTAGATCCAGCAATGCCACCTGGCAAAATAATAAAAATAATCCTAGGGTCTGCTGGAACTCAGTGGCAGCCGCCACTGAAAGTCTGGCCATCTGCTAGGTGTTCCATTCCCACCCACATGATGGGAAAAGTCACATGGCTAATATCATCAAAGGTAGCTCCAAGCCGGGCATGGTGGCGCATGCCTGTAATCCCAGTACTTGGGAGGCTGAGGCAGGAGGATTGTTGTGAGTTCGAGCCCAGCCTGAGCTACAAAGTGAGCTTAAGGCCAGCCTGAACTGCATAGTGAGACCCTGTCTCAAAAAGACAAAAAAAAAAACAAAGGTAGCTCCAGAAGCTACTCTGTGCAGATACAACAGACAGCACAACCTGTTTCAATCAGACAGATATACCAACTTACCCGCTTCTCCTGGTGTCTGAGCAGCATTAGATTATACCAAGTAGGGCTACTGAAGCTAAACTGAGACACTGCCCCTGGTGTTTGACCAAACAATGTATTGGTGATTCAAAGTGAGAGAGAAGAGGCCATGGAAAGGTTGCTCTAGGTCCAGCTAGTCCCTTGTAACTATTAGCAACAAGATTCATGGAAGACTTAAGATTCTGAATTGTCTCATGCAGGTTGTAATAGATACTGGATTGGTCTTGACAGCTGGCTCAGTAGGGGAGCCTAAAAGACATGGGTAAGGTCAATACTGTAGACTGACCACATCCTGCTATAGAATACAGCTAATAGTAGTAGCCTTTATTAATAAAGTATGCAACACATTCAATGGATTTAGTCATGGCCTCTACTGGTCAGATTAATTAGACTGAACAGCATATTTATGTGAAAGCTTGAGTTAAATCAAAATATAAAAAATACATGTACATGAAAAAACAATAAATCAAAATATACAAGTCTTGGATAAACTGTTGGGGAGACAGTCCACCATGGTCCTGAGCATTCCTACATATTCTTGCTTTATACATCAAGAATACAAAGCTCTGGTCACTCTATCTGAGCCATTTTTTTGGAATGTGTTTGTAGAGAGAAATCTAGGAGGATAAGTTCTTGAAGAACAGTTTGCTTCCTTAGGAAAAATGATGAATTTCCTAAGCTTAGGGGTCTTCAGGTATAACTCAAACTCCACTACATGCAGAGCCCCTGTCTGGGTCCCTCAATAACACCCCCACAGGCCTTGGTGACCAAGGTGACTAAGAAGACCAGGTCAGCTATTTGGCTACTGCTGTAATAAAAGTCTAATGTCTCTGACCTGTTTGCATCCACATGACAGAAGCAGACTGGCTCATTAGTCTTCTAACAAACAGAATAAAACTCCTAGACTCCTCACCAACCTGACATTCCTCCACACACTAGTGACAGGTTCTGGACTCAGACCCAGGAATGTCTGGCTGAGGCCCTGAAGGCCTGGTGTTCCACCCTAGGCTCCAGTCCCTGAGCATCCAGCCTCCTACAACAGGGAATAGTAGACACAGACACAGGCCCCAGAAGCTCACCTCTGTACGGTCTGTTTTAAATGGGTTCTGGAAGTCAGAGTCTTTCTCACTGATCCCCAGCTCCTGGGCCATCTGCAGATGAAAAAAAACTAGTCATTCTCTGTCTGCTTCCTGTTCACCAGGGAACCACTGCCTCCAAGCTAGGACTCAGGACCCTGGTTAACACAGAAGCTCCACATACGGGACCTCCACAGCTGAAGGCGCTGAGACTCATCACTGAAAAGGGGCAAGCACTGACACATGGGGCCAAATGCAGGCAGACATGAGCTTCCGGGTCCACATCGAGGGCTCCCAGACCTCCTCTTCCTTAGTCCTTACCAGGCTGAGGATGGGCGAGTGGGGTCCCTGATCAAAGACACCAGTCTGGTTACAGAAGCTGATGCCCCAGCGGATGAGGAGGTTCCAGTTGGAGTTGTGGTCAAAGTAGTGGTGCACAATCCTTGGAAAGCGCAGCACCACATCACCGAAGAAGGCCGTGTTTTCCACCACATGGGAGAAAGCTGCAAAAGGATGGTCGTGAGTAGCCCAGGTAGCTGTCCTCTTTCCTGAGGCCTGCCTGATTGGTCCCAGGCATCCTCCAGAGAATGGAGGTACCCACCAAACATGATCAGAAGGAAATAACACCCACTGGTGACTGCAGGGTGCCCATTGTATGTTTAGGGTCTGCTAGGGCCTTGTGTTCTCAGTTCACTACTGAATCTTTATAATCACATTTATTTACTTATTTATATGTATTTGGTACAGGGTCTTACTATGCAGCTCAGACTCAATAGTGGGCCTCCTGTTTTCAGCCTCCCCAACACAGGGAGGCCAGCTTAGTGGACAGCAAAGCGTGCCTGGGGCAGGGTTGGCACAGCATGCGATACTGGGGATCAAACCCAGGTCCTTGCGCTTGCCTAGGCAGGTGCTTAGACTACTGAACTATTTCCATGGTCTTTAGAGGGAAATGTGGCTGCTGATCCCATTTTACAGATGAGAAAATAAGGCTCAGCAGCTAGTGGTAAATCTGGGCTGCAAAGCCAGGTCTGTCTGTTCAAAGATATCTCACTGCCCAGAAGACTTATTTGCTGTGGAGACCAGAGAGGTGGGTTAAGTTGTATGCAGAGAAGGCTGCCTCATGAGACTTTCCTGAGCCGCAACCCCTAGTACGGTACATATACCAATGGTCTTTGGTGTTAACATAACTACAGTGTCTGTGAGGGATCAGTTCTACTAGGAAAAACAGTGAACAGATTAAGATTGAAGTTTTTCTGTTTTCATTTTTATACTCTTTCCATTTAAGTTTATGATAAATACTTCTTGAATTTTTATTTTGAAATTATTCTAAACTTACATAATATGATACAAAATTCTGTACTTGACTACTATTACAATCTTATACAACTGCCTGAACCAGGATGTTAATAGCAATAGAATTATTAATTAAGCTACAGATATTACTTAAATTTTGCCAATTTTTCCCCTGCTATCCTTCTGCTCAAAAAGGTCAGTTTAGAGAGGATAGTGAATGCATCCTCCAGAAGCAAGTCACCGAGGCCCAGTAGCTGTAGGCCCTGTCCGGAGGCAGACAGGTTACAAGCAGCCCTTCTCAGTACTGGCCAAGCATCCCAGGCTGATAAGCAGATCCTAGAAATATGGCAGGTTGGGTCTGAGACACTTAGAGCAGGGATCTCTGGGCTTCACGATAATTTTGCACCTTGGGGAACTAAGAAGTCAATCTGGTTAAGAAGAAAAAGCCTAATATAGTAAAATTAAGATAGCATGGAATTAAACATAATTGTTAAGATACTATACTGGTTAATATAAATTTATAGGCTATGAAGAAACAGGACAGATGTAACGGTAAAGTTAAAAATATGTAGGTACATTTTGAAGCGTTTTAAATTTGCTACACTAAGTCATACTCATACACTATAATTTTTATTGTTCAGTACAGAAACAGTAGATGGTTTTTAAGTTACTAACAATTCTCCAATAAATCATATGGTTGGCCATCACTCATGATTTTGCAATTAGCACTGTGTGCTGATTTTGCCAGTTCTTCCTCCAATGATTAAACTACAGCAGCTTACTTTCAACAAATATAAAAACAATGGAGAAAAACATTTCAATATGTGTTTCATCAGTGATGGGGGTGACTAAATCTATAACAGAATTCTGGAGAATAATAAGGTTATTCAGTCAATTCAGAGACTTGGAAAGTTCTGTGTTAGGATCTGGCTGGCAGAATTAACTTTTTGAAGGGCTGGCCAAAATAGCTCAGTGGATTAAAGCACCTGTAAGCAGGTGCAGGGGCCGGGGGTTTGAGCACACTGGGATGGCAATGGAGCCTGGCCGTGGTGGCATGCACCTATAATCCCAGCATTTTGGAGGCTGTAAACAGAATAATCACTATGAGTCCAATCTAGTAGTAAGACCCTGAACACCCTGTAGACCCTTTCCTAAAAATACATAAAAAAGAAAAGAACTTTTTGAAAAAGTTCTATACACTTAGTATAGAACTATACTATTACTATTGTAATAGTACAATAAATATATGTATTATTAAATTCTGAGCCACAGCTGGGGATATAACTCAGAGGTACAAGTGCCTGCCTGGAAAGTGCATGGTCTTGAGTACAATTCCTAGTACCAAAAAAAAAAAATTTGAGCCACAGTCAGAAGACTTGGATCATAATTAGCTTTTTTATTTCTTTAACTATTATAATTTCTACTTTCATAACAATTTTTTGAAAGATAAATTTATTTTTTAATAGTAAAAAATTCTTGCTGTTGCAGTCTGCAACCCTTAGGATACTAAAAAGAGAAAGCTCTAAGAGTTGGGATGCAGTGGTGCAGCAAGATGTAAGTAACAGAGGTAAAAAAGAAAGCATGACAGCCTCTTTATGATAATAGCTTTCTAAAAATAAAGACATTTGGTTACATTTCTATAGACATTTCTATTTTGTTTTTAAATGCAAACTTGTTTCTTTGGCAATACTCACAAAGGAAATGATTATGTTTTCCTCTTCCCTGATTTTGTAGTTGTAAGATGTATTATGGGTTATGTATCAAACAAGGGACTGTAACCAGCATATGGTTCAGAATACACCATGTTAAGTTTTTTAAATATCTTAATGGTTCTTTTCTATTTATAATTTAAACTTCCAAAAATTTCATAAATTTGTTTTCAGTGAACTGTTCTTTTTGCTATTGTAGGTCATTAAACACAGCACTTATTCTTATAAATGGAAATATTTGATTATCTAGAATATTGACACTTACTTCAATTTGCAGTATCTTTTTTTTTTTTTTTTTTTTTTGCAGAATCAGGGATTGAATTCAGGCCCTTGTGCTTGCCAGGGAAACACTTACTCCACTGAGCCATTTCCCTGACCCCAGCAATATCCTTTTTGGACTGAATATATTAACATTCCTCCAGGAGCCAGAAAGATAGCTCAGAGGAATAAATACCTGCCTTATAAGCATAAGGTCCCAACTTCGATCCCCACCACCAAAAAAAAAATCCTTTGAATGATATTGATAAATAGTTCAGAAGAGAAATTCAATGAAACAAAAGTAATACTTATTCAAGGTGATCAATTAATTAAATTATTTGCTTAAGAATACTATGAATAACTATTTGTTGGTAACTCTCAATATGACATGAGATGACTACAGAACCTGAATCTACCTGTGGAATATGTTGGTTTATTTACTTTTTTTAATTTATTTATTTATTACAGTGTCTCGCTACACATCACGGATTCTTTTTTTGCGGGGGGGGGGGGGTCAGCTCAGCCCATCCTGGAGGGAGGGGCTGGCATGGCATGTGGTGCTGGGGATCCGCGGTCCCTGAGAGGCGCTTTAGACCGCTGAGCTATCTTGCTAGCCTTGTTGGTTTATTTTTACAGCATAAAAACACAGTCGCAGATAACTCATTTGGGGAGAACCCATATAGTACTTTTAAGTTAAGCTGCATGCTATAAAAGTGTTATGTCTAAATAAAAGGAAACATTTTTAAGCATTAAAAAAAAAAAAAAAAAGAGGGATACTCCCAGGCAAGGCATTCCATCTGGAAAATGGAGGAAACAGTTACATTGAAATTAGAAATAACATTTACAAATAACATTTACAGGCTGGGGAGATAGCTCAGTAGAATAAGCACTTCCCTGGCAAGTGCAAGGGCCTCAGTTCAATTCCTGGTTCCGACAAAAAAAAAAAAAAAAAGAAAGAAAAGAAATAACATTTGAAAGTTGCCAACCATTTAACTAATATACAAGGGCTATTTTCAGCCTTTCTCAGTAAAATCTAAGAAATGTTATTAAAATATGACCAGTTAATGGGGAAAGGGATTATCATTACTGAAGAGAAACATAATATCCTTTCACGTTATTAATATATTTTTCTCAACTTCTCTAAAAACATATTTAAGGGGCTGTGGCTTTTACTACAATCTAAAGAATATGGAAATTATAACTCCAGGCTCAAGTACTTTGGTAGGCCTTGGCCTTCTCTCTTATAAATGGGAACAATTCCTGCCTTATTTTCACAAGGGTCACAGTGGTGACCCAGTAACCTGGCCTAGTCCCCTGAATGGTGTTGGGTAGAGGCTCCTCCCTGGTTCCCTGCCTCAAGCCCAAAGAGGTATTTGTCACGTGAAGAGAAACTGGCTCTGGAGGCCAGAAATGCTTCAAGAACAGACTCAGCACTCATTTGCCTTATAAAACCAGCTGGAAGCTGCAATTAAGAGAGTCCTCTCAGGATAAAAAGAGTAACAAGAACAAGAGCAAAAGAGCAGCTAGAAAGGACCAGGATGGAGGGGAGGGAGGAGAAAAAGTGGATTTGGGAAACCATACCATCCTTCAGCTTCTCGTCCTGGGGGAATGGCCCATCTGGAAGCACATTGGCAGCAAGGAGCACTGTCCGGGAGTCCTCCAGCACCTACAAGCACCCCACATGAGGTCAATGGCTTTGTAAAGTCCTTTTTTTTTATGTCTTTTTGAGACAGGATCTCACTATGCAGTTCAGGATGGCCTTAAGCTCACTTTGTAGCTCAAGCTGGTCTTGAACTCACAACAATCCTCCTGCCTCAGCCTCCCAAGTGCTGGGATTGGCATGCGCCACCATGCCCGGCCGCGTAAGGTCCTTTATAACCTGGCTCCAGCCCCATTTACTTGAATCCCACTTCAGCTCCTGGGCATGTACATCTGCCCTCACTGAACGCCATCCCTTTAGGGAACTCTTACTCATCCATCATTGCCCAGATCAAAGACCGGGCTTGCAATGAGCTGCCTCCTATGCCCACACACCTTAAAAAGCCCTTTGAGCATGACATCGAGGATCTTGTACTGTTGGTGGACATCATTCAGCTGTGCCAGATTCTTCAGAGCTGATAGCTGCTCCCGCCGCTTCACCTCAAACAGCTTCTTGTCTGGGCAGCATTGCGTTAAGAGACTGGAATCAACATCCTGTCTGGCATCTATCTAGTGGCCCTGTTCGTGAGCAGTAGGTTATCTAAAGACCATGAACACCCATAGCTTCCAAACTGAGAAGTGTATGGGTCCAGCAATGTATTACCCACCCAGTTTTCTAAGGATTCCACACCCAATGGCCTGGACTCAACCCTGTAGGTCCTGGCTTCTGCCTTCCCTTTGATGTGGCCTTCCTGCCATCTCTGACAATTTATTGTTTTAGAACTCTGCCACTCTGTTCACACTACAGCCTCTACCTGGGATACCCTCTACTCTTCTCTAGGTTCTGTTCTCTTAAGAGCTGACACAGTGTTTGCCCCATGCCTCCCACATCCATGAGAACAATGATCACCAAGTACAACAACCATCTGTTTGAACTCTTTCTCCAAAGCCTGTAGACACTAGAACCACTAGTCCTGATGAATCTTTATATCAGAGGCCTGGCCCAGAACATCAGGATCAAGATGAGCCAGTAATCCAGGGTTCCTAATCTTGTCTGAGGTCTTACCAACATGGCGCTTAAACCAGGTACAGTCCTCACTGAGCCTTTACAGCTCTTGCAAGATGTGCTTGGCCTTCTCCACTTAATATATGGAGAAACAGACTCTGAAGAGACCAGCTTGCCCTAGTCTGGCTTCCCTCTCTTGTTCTGCAAGCTGGGTCTGCTCACTCTTGGAATCCCCTATGGGAAGCGGGTAAAATGAGGACTCATTTACTGACCCCCTCAGAGACAGTACATTAACACTACCCCAAATCCCAAAAGATACAAATCTGCAGGCTTGGGTCCCTCGGGGTATCTGTGGTCCCTCTTCCTGACAGGAAGAGTACAAAGAGGAAGGCCAGGAACTGAGGAAGGTCCATATCCAAGACCCTGGAGCTAAAGGGATAACCTAAAGAAAACTGAAAACCAGAGGGTGGCGTTATGTAAAATAGGAAGTACAGTGATCAGAAACTTCTTTTAACATAACACAGCCTCTAAATGCCAAGAAACAAATTTGGGGAAGCTCTAAAGATCCAGACCCTGGTCTAGGGCTGTTACCAAAGGACACACAACAAAGCCCAACAGGATGGCTGGATGGAGAGAAGATAATGTTAGCAACACAGGGATGGTTACAGGACAGAGTGGAGTCTATGGGGCTAGATTAAAGCCCTGCATGACCCTAAGCCAATCACACTTCCTCTGAAAGCCTCAGCTTCCTCACCTTCCTGCTGCAAGAAGTGGTCTTGGGGAGGCACTGCCACCTAGGTGAAGCCTGGTGCATAATACTCCCTTCTGACCTCCTTCCCCGGCCTCACAAGGTCAGTGAGAGGGGATATGAAACTTCTGTGGTTTCCCTTCTCCCCTGATTTGTCTTCAGAAAGAAGGGAAATGGGGTGAACAGAGAAGAAGGGAGTCTTGGTGTAAGAGGGCCACTACATACTATTTAAAAAAACGCAGGTACCATGCACAATCTGTTCTTAGTTATATTAAAAAAAAAAAAAAAAAAACCCACAATTTTTTTTTTCCCAGTACTTATGATTGAACCCAAGATCTGAATACTGAAGTATATACCCAATTCTTTCTTATTTTTAGGAAAGCTCTAACCAAGTAACTAAGTTGCCCTTGCTGGTTTGGACCTGAGATGCTCCTGTTTCAGCCTTCCAGAGTTCTGGGATTACAGCCAAGGCCAAGCCATACCACAATTATTAAGTACCCATGACATTCTAGGCAACAGGACTACAGCAATAAAAGGACAACCCCAAATCCCTGCATTCATGGTGCTGATGACCCTAACAGGTAAGAAACAACGAACTGTAAAACAAAGATAACAGGGAATCTGTCAGGTGCAACATTAAATAAGAGGTTTATAATCAGATGACAGCTACCCAATTTTAGAATGCGAAAATTATGGCATATAAAAGTGAGGTAATTGTCCAAAGTCACAGCTATTCCCAGGCTGAACCAAACGTGTCCGATTCTCAGACCAGTGTTCTGTCTCTTGTCTTATTTTCCCCCTCAGTAATGAAGATTGAATCCTTAGTCTCTGGAATGCCTTTCCAGTCCCTTTTTAGCATATGCCACTTCAGATCACAACTAGCCACTGACCTACCACAGCATCTAACCTGGCAGAGGGGGACAGTGATTGCTAGTTAGGCAGTGAGTGGCCCACAGATATAACTCCCGCTGCCCCCACCCCACGTTGATGGAACAACTAAGTCCTAGAGAAGGTATCCAAGTTCACGGAGAAGCCCTCCACCTTGCAACATCACAATCCGGACACAAGGGAACCAGAACCAGGCCATAACAAACCTTGGCGGTACCAAGAAGGTACCAAACAGCTGGAAACAATTGAAGCTGGGTAGAAATAGGAAAAGAAAGGTAGATCAAAGAAACAGACTACCGGGGGTGAGTGTGGGGGTGCTTGGGGCTTTCTCTACTGTTACGTTGTATTTCGGCCAATCACGTGCCTTTCCCGGGAGTCTTGAGCTCTTCCAGTTTCGCAAGCAACTCTGAAGGCATTCTGCAGAGATGCCCTGCTAGTGAGGGTCGCGGGCCTTGGGGCCTCCGGGAGGACAAGAGGGAGACTTTACAAAAGAAAAGGGGGTTCCGGTCCCGAAACTCCCTCCCCACACGCTGCACGAGTTCGGGGGCCCTCGATACTCGCACGCTCTAGCCCAGGAGCCTTCGGCCCGGCAATCGCGCCATCACGTACCAGGACAGGTGGTGCAGGAAAGGGCAGGCGGATACCGCCTTGGCGTACACCTTAGCTTGAGGGTCCGAAGGGAGCTGAACTCAAGCACCTGGCGAGCCGCGCTTAGAGACCAAGGAATGCTGCCCCGCCCACCGTCCCGCTCTCGTCCAATGAATGTGGGCCGCGATGTCTGCGCTCCGGCGACTTCACTTCCGGTAACGCCCCTGACGTTCACCCCCCACCTTCGGGACTCCCAAGCTAGCGGTGGATGTTGTGGGCTTATCCTCAATACTGCCCCAGCGGCGTTCGACCCACCTCGAGTAAGTGGCTAATGAGGTGGGGAGGGAAGGGGATGGAGACCGGGGTGTGGTTCCGGATAAGCGTGGCTTGGAGGAAGTTAAACTGCAAGTGGGGCCTCTGCCCATATGGGGAGACGTCCCCGGAGCTCACCTTGACCGTGTTTTATCGACTGCAGTTAGCAGCATGAGTACTGGGTAATGAGTAGTTCCCTTTTCTTTTCTAAAACTGCCCGCTTAGGGAGTAGGGGCATCACTTTCAGTCCACCAGGGGTGATGCAGTCTTCTAGGGGCCCAGCAAGCTCTCCACAGGAGCAAAAGGGTTAAGAGGGCCTGTGCGCTGCACTTGGAAGAGGAGCTGGCACAGGTGTGGAATGCAGCGTGAGCGCTAGCACCAAGTACAGACAGATGAAATAGGAACTGCACACCCGGGCACAAACATGGCTTTTAGAAAACAGGTGTGAGGGAGCTGGGGAGATGGCTCAGTGGAATTAGCGCTTCCCTGGATGTGCAAGGGTCTGAGTTCAATCACTGGCTCCGCCCCCCCCCAAAAAGAAAAGAAAACAGGTGTGAGACTGGGCATCATGAGGCACCTGTAATCTCAGTTTGGGAGGCTGAAAACAGGAGGATCACTACAGTTCCAATTTGTGTAGTGAGACCCTGCAGACCCTATGCTAAGTATATAAAAAAGAAAACAGGTGTGGTAGCTCATAACTATAATCCCAGCACTCTGAGGCTGAGACAGGAAGATCTCAAGTTCTAATCCAGCAAAATAAAAAAGGAGGACTAAGGATACAGCTCAGTGCAAGCACCCTGGTTTCAACCCCACTACCAAAAAGAGGAAGAACAAAACAAAACAACTAAGACGAGGATCTAGTTTAAATAGCAAAGGGCTAAAACTGGGACAGATTCAATTATCAAGGGAAACTGAGGATTTGACCTTTTTTCCCTGGGAATTACACCTCTCCCCACTGCCACAGGAGGTGAGATGACTCAGAGCCCTTGAATCACAGCTGCCCGACCTATGCAGCTCTGGCCTGACCCATTTTCTCTTGGTACAACTGAGGCAGCTAGCCCTCATCTCCCCAAGGAACCTATCCAGCTCTTGCTGGAAGGATCCACTATCCACCTGGCTGAAAAGCCAGCGCCAAGGAGACAAAATGAGTTCAGACTGAATGGTTTGTATCATTTCAGTTCCTGATTCCACTTGTACATTGAAATAAACAGCTCCAGAGGAATGACTGTGCTTGTCATGCTTTTCCCAACAATTATGCCCTGACTTTGTCTCCAGTTCTCACTTCCTTTGATTTCTGAGCCTTCAAGTCCTGAGGCTTAGTTTCTGATGTGGGACAGGGATACAGCGACCCCTCCCAGGCAGCTAGAAACAAAACATGAAAGGAAAACTGCAGAGAAAAATGAGCCAATCATGACTAAATCACACTTCTAAGCCCCCCAAAGAGCAAGAATGTCAGACAAGCGCAGAGATGCTTCTAAAAATAGTGGCATGGTTTCTAAGCTTGGGACCTGAACACCTGGTGAGGCAGCTGCTCTGGAATAGGAACTGTTTCATGGAAGGGGAAAGGAGATCCAGAGAGGCACCTACTCACACTCAGCAGTGTCTTTGGAGCATCTCAGCAACCGCCAGGGCCCTCAGCATCCTGCTATGGACCCCAGCTTTCTAAAGGACTTGCTTGTCACCAGCCCTTCCCACTTGGACTGAGGAGAGAAGCATGATCCTCTGGCCTCTCTGGCCTGGCCTGACCTTGCCCAGGCCAAAGCTCCCACACGCAAAAAAGGATACAGCATGTCCTCCAGGTGTGGCTGAGCTGAGGGGACACTGCAAAGGCCCTCTATGGAGGCCTGCAGGGTCTGGATCATACTGTGATCAGCCAGGAGGCCCACTTTCCGGACCTGAGGTGAGAAGAGGGCAGGAAAGGCAGCTCCCCTCTTACTGCCACCCACCTGCACTCCCAGAAATGCCAGAAGCTCCCACACACCACACCTTAGAGTCAGGCTCCACAGGGGTTGTATGGCACCCCTTTTCCACTCACCTGCAGAAAGAAGCTGTGCAGGGCCTGGAGTGTGGTGTCTGGGAGGGCAGACAGGTCAGTCAACGCCATGTCCTGCAGAAGGTGACCCACTTCTTCACTGGAGAGGATGTTGCTGCTCCTATACTGCACAAACTGGCAGAGGAAAAAAAGCCTGACATTACCCATTAATTTGGAGGAGATGCCACTTCCTGTGCCCTCTGTGGTCAGCACTGAGCTGGAAACACTGTTGTGAAGCCCAAAGAACCCTGCTTTCACTATGCATTGGTGAGCAGAGCACAGGGAATAGGGTTGTGCTCCCAGGGAGAGGAACAAACAAGGCAGATGGCTACTCTGACCTCCAGCCTTGGTTCCCTCCTTCCCCAGCCTTGAGCTACACACTTGGCTGCGTGAACTGTGTAGTTTCTATAACTAACCACTGTGAGCTCTTGTTCTGCTCTTCTCACTTCACTGCCTGGAATAGGTTTCTTCTCTCTGTCTACTAATCCCTCAGGCCTCAGCTAAAACAATACCTGCACAGAAACAGCCTCGCTTCTCTGTGTCCCCCTATCAACCACAGATTTATCTGTAGGCCCACATCACTATCTTTCCTAGACTCACTGCTTTATATTTATTCAGTGGACACCACTATATTCCAAAGACTGAGCATCTCCTTCACTTTACTGTTCAGAACAGAACACTCTAGTTAACTCTTCATGTCCATCTCTGTCTCCTTGTCCAGACTGCAGGACCCTTAGAGGCAGAGCTTGTCTTGGCACCCTCTCTTGTACCTAACAGACCAGCTGTGCAGTGGCAGGTCCTAGTCAGCGTTTCACAAAATAAGAGGTATGGAGATCTCCTGGGGTAAGGAGAGTATGTGTTCACAGGAGTTCCTAAGCAGGTGTCTTGTAGGTGAAGGCCTCTACCTGCTAGGAGGATTAGTGCTACCTCAAGTAAGGTGTCTCTGGCTTCTTAGCACCATCCAATTCACACCCTTCAGACCATGGGACCATCCTTTTTAAACATACCAGGGTCATGAGCCTCAATATCTCAGGTCTGAGGAAGGCTTTGTCTCCAGCATCCAAAAGGGTAGACAGCAAAAAACGATGCCAGGGCTGGGAGGCCACATGGAGTGCTGTGGGAAACACCAGCCCCTAGGTAGTTAATGCTGCTTTTCCAAAGACACGGGGACATGGCTGAAGAAGATCAGCTGCAGGGAAGGCACTGGACAGGCTGACCCCAGGACGCTTCTTCCTGCCCTGGGCTTCTATCCACCTATGATTATGGCTCAGTGAAATAACAGATCTCAGGATGGTGGGAGGGAGCCTACAGGAAGGGCTCTGCCATATAAGAGAATTGTTGAGTAGGTCACTTGATCTCTGAACTTCAATGCCCTCATCTCAGTGTAGTGAAAAGAATTAAACAAGATAAGTCTAAACCACACAACAGGGGATAGAAATCTGATACAGAGTGGTAGGGGCTGGTTCCCCTCATGGGAACATCAAAGAATGGGGAAGATTTCTACCAATGTCTGGGCTCCTAGCATGTAGGAAGTCGAGCAAAGCCTCCAAGCAGCCAGTGCAGGCCTGGGACAAGAGAGGGTCCTTCTGAAACACAAAAACGAAAATAGAAATTATTGTTGAGTTTTGCACCAATGGGTTTTGGTGTTAACAGAGAAAAAACACATTTGGTTTTATTTAGATTTCAGAATTTCAGATTTGGGATGTGGCCTCACAGATGACTCAGAGATATTTGTTGCCTCCATCTCTCATCACATACAGCACAGTGCTTATCCTGAGGAATCTATTTCAAGACAGCATTTTGTTTCAAAAAAAGGAGATGGACGCTGAGATTCACAGATTACAGACACTGAAACTCTACAGCTTATCTAAACCAGTGGGTCTCAACCATTTTGAAAAACAGCAGAACCTTTCATCAAACAAAATTTTATGCTGTAATCACGTGAAAAAATCCATTATCATAGTCATCAGGGAAACACAAACTTAAACTACCATGAAATACTACTATATACCTAGCAATAGTGAAAATTCAAACGACACGGAGAGGATAAAAATGATGCAAGTATATTGCACACATGTAAGAATCTGACAAAATAAAATTCACTCATCTGCATAACCAATTTTTTTTAAAATGGTAAAATCTGGACATGGTGGTGCATGCCTGTAATCCTAGGAGGATTATAGGAGTCCAGGCTAGCCTGGGCTACAAAGTGAGTTCAGGGGCAGACTGAATTGCATAGTGAGACCCTGACTCAAAAAGAGAAACAAAACAAACACTGAAAATACTATTGGTAGGGCCAGGTGTGGTGGCGCCTGCTTGTAATGCCAGCACTCAGGAGGCTGAGGCAGGAGGATTGTTGTGAGTTCGAGACCAGCCTGAGCTACAAAATGAGCTTAAGGCCAGCCTGAACTGCATAGTGAGACCCTGTCTCAAAAAGACCAAAAAAAAAAAAAAAAAAAAAGAAAGAAAATACTATTGTTGAGAATGTAGGCAAATTGGAGCTCTTATATATTGCTAGTGGGATGGTAACAATCAAATACATAGTTTCTTGCTAGACATGGTAGTAAACATTTGTAATCCCAGCATTGGAAAGGCTGTGGCAGATGATCATTATGAGTTTGAGTTAGCCTGGGCTATAAAGTGGGTTCAAAGCCAGCATGAACTGTATATAGTAAGACCTTGCCTCAAAAAAAAAAAAAAAAAAATGTTGGCTATTTGGATAATTTCTTCCAATGTTAAACATATACAAACCATAGACAGTAGGCAGAATTTTAAGAGGGTCCATGACCTTTGCTCCCAGATGTTATCCTTGTGATTATATTATGTTATTTGCAAATGGGTAAACTGTTTGGATGGGCCCCAATTACTCACACAAGTTTAGACTGGCCTAAGACTCACATGTAATCCAAGATGGCCTCAAAATCATTG
Organism: Ctenomys sociabilis; assembly: GCA_004027165.1. Lineage (NCBI taxonomy): Eukaryota > Metazoa > Chordata > Mammalia > Rodentia > Ctenomyidae > Ctenomys > Ctenomys sociabilis. The sequence continues at coordinate 2,083 of PVKA01017998.1, read as the reverse complement.
TGATTGTCCTGCCTCCCAAGTGCTAGGATTACAGGGGAGCACCACCATGCCTGGCTTGAATGACACTAAAGAGCCATAATGGGCCACTGGGAAGAATCCACTTTCCCCAAAAAAGCAGCAAGCCTGACTAACATTTTGATTTCAGTTTTGTGAAATCCTAACTGGAGAACCTAGCTGAGCCTATCCAAACTTGTGACTTATAGAACTGTGAGATAGTTGTTTAGGCCACTAAGTACTGCATGTGGTAACTAGCTGCACAGCAAAGGAACTAATACATCATTTAACGTAGCAACCCCACTCTAGGCTATTACTCAAGAGAGAAAAAATAAGTATCTGTTAAAGATTTGCACTTCTGTATTGAGAGCAACTTTATTTATAATAGCCTTGGAACCTCAAATATCTATCAGGAGGTGAATGCAGAAATAAACTATACAGTCACATAAAGAAATACCATTAAAAAAATAAGGAAATACTATTTACCTGACACCTTTTTTTCTAATCTAAAAATCAACTTTGTGTATGGGGTGGTTGTGTGTGTGTGTGTGTGTGTGTGTGTGTGTGTGTGTGTGTGTGTGTCTGTCTGTCTGTCTGTCTGTCTGTCTGTCTGTCTTGAGTGTCTGAGACAGGGTTTCACCATACAGTTCATGCTGGCCTTGAACTCACTTTTAGCCCAGGCTGGCCTCAAATTTTAGCAATCCTCTTCAGCTTTTCAAGTACTGGGATTATAGGCATGAGCCACCACACTCAGAATGAACTCTCAAACCATGGGCACTTCTAGACTTTCCTTCACACCCAAGACCACAGAAAAATAGGCCAGGATGTCACAGCTTTTCCTTTTGCTAAGGAGCTACCTGACTGCTATTCTATTACCTTGTGACTATAAAACCAACAAAGGCCCTGTGGACAGTGAGTGAGGACCGGAGTACTGGATACAATATAAGAAAATCAGGGACTATTACTCAGGTAACAGTGGCTCCAGTTCACTAAATACACTTTTGGGGACATTGAACATGAATTTTATGGCACAAAAAACTTAAGATTGAATCATAATGTAACGGTACTGCAGATGCATTACTCAACAGCTGTTTGGCTCACACCTACAACCCCATGTCTCAAAAAATTTTAGAAAGGACTGGAGATGTAGCTCAATACAAATGCCCTAGGTTTAATTTCCAATACTATAAGAAAAAAAGCTGAGATGGAAGTTTCTACCTTACAGGGCAGCCAGATGAATAAATAACGTACAGTATGTGTTTAATTGAACACATTAAACACCCAGGACATGATGTTCTCTCCACCTCCAATTCTCATAGAACCCTTCACCTGACAGCAGCATCTGCTCCCATAGAAATGATCTTCAATCTGTAAATTTATTAGCTCCCTCAGTACCAGTCTGATAACACATTCCACTCCCACTCCAAGCAGAAGGCCAAGTCTGAGGGGGAGGGATGTGTGTTTCTTCCCTGATCAAGCCCATCCTTTTACTTTCCCCAAACCCCTCAGGGAGGTAACAGCTGGATTTGAATCAGAGAAGTAAGCCTGAAAAAACCTTGCTATGATTTAAATATGCCCTCCAAGTTTTATGTGTTGGAAACCTAATTCCCAAAGAGACTTCTTTCCTGAACTTGCTTCCTATATGTTAGTGGTAGCTAAGAGACAGAGCTTTGAGGAAGTGATTAATCCATTCACTGATTAATAGGTTAGCAGATTACCACAGGCATAGTTTTGTGTTTCCCATGATCTGTAAGGACCTGAATGGCTAGAATCATATCACAGTACCTCTGTATCCTTGGGTGTTCATTTATTTACTCATTCAACCAACATTACTTAATACTAATTCTCTCTCAAACTCTGTTTTCTTATTGGGTATAAGGGAATCCTCTTTCCTCAGCAAATATATGTTCTGCTGTTAAAGCAGTAACTTCAGCCCCTTTAGAAATACAAATAAAAAGACAAAAAAAAAAAAAAAAAAAAAAAAAAAAAAAAAAAAAAAAAAAAAAAAAAAAAAAAAAAAAAAAAAAAAAAAAAAAAAAAAAAAAAAAAAAAAAAAAAAAAAAAAAAAAAAAAAAAAAAAAAAAAAAAA
>PVKA01017997.1:0-38565 GCA_004027165.1 Ctenomys sociabilis | reverse complement strand
TAGATAAGGCAAAGTGAATGGCATATGCTGCAGGATACTAATCAGCTTTTCTTCTGGATGGTTAACAACCTAAGTTCACAAGTCAGAGTTGGAGAAATAGAAGAGCCACAAGGCCAGCCAACATTTTGGCCCTAGCCTTTCAAGGTCAGCAAAGACTCAGGACATGAGAACCTGTACTGCAACATCATGAAACTCAGGTGAGCTCCAAATTTTCTGAACAAGGAGATTATGGAGCCACAGAGGAAAGAGATTGAAGTTCTATTGTGTGCCTGGGGATAGTCACATGGAGAGAAAACTTTCTCTCAAGCTCTCACAGAGAGCAAACTGGTCAAGCATTGGCCGTGACTCATCCACATGGATGACACAGACAAAGGATCTACAGAATAATGTACAGGACTACAAGATAAACCCTGAGAGGACTTCACTGACCACATAAGAAATATAAAGTTCGTGTGTTGGTATATAAGTCTTGATCTATCTATCTTAACCATCCAGCAGAAAAGTATAAAAATGAAGTATACTTCATGGGGCCATAATATTAAGCTGAGCTGTAAATGGCTATGGTCAACAACTTCTTTGAATAACTCACTATGGTTGTGGAATGCTGGACTGTGATGTCGAGTTTAAGCACCTAAGTTAGTTGAATGACAATGGAGTGCCCACCTTTCACAGGTGCAGACAAAGGAAGGGGTATAGAAAGAAAAAATCATGATGTGTGTGTATACACAGTACAGTTGGGATAGATAACGCTGTGCTTCTACATAATCCTATGAGCGGCAAGATCTGCACTAATTGTGGTTGGACGGGATATTATGTTGGCTTCTAATACTACGGTCATCAACTAGGAAAATAATTATTGAATTTTTGATATAATTCATGTATAAAAAATAAGATAAGTAAGCAGCTACACTCTTAATTCACTGATAAGAGATAGCTGCTAAAATAATATCTGTAAATATAATATCATGTATGCACCTTGTACAATACCAAAACATTATGAAAACAGTTTGCAATGTATTAACTTATCGAATCTGTCTTGTTAAGGTGTCATGAAACTGTCTGATTGATATTTGTACTTCCATAAAATAAAAAATATGTTAAATAAAAAATAAATAAATAATACAAAAAAATTGATAGTTCAAGTACCTAAGTTGGAGACAAAAATGTTCAGAGAGTGAAAATGTAGATATATAGAATACTCAAAAGCTAAAAACTAACGAAAAAGAATCAGCAAAGCTGTTGGGCGCAAAAATCAATGCACAGAAATAAGTTGTGTTTCTACATAATAACAATAATCAGCCTAGAAAGTAAATTAAGAAAACATGTCTATATATACAAAGGTATCTCAACTAATGAACTTAACTCTTTCAATATTCTGGTCAAAATCCGTTGCATGATTATGTAATTTTTTTTATAGAAGTAGAAAAATGTATCCTAAAATTCAAATGGAATCCAAAGGACTCTAAATAGCTAAAACAAAATGGAAAACAAAAAGCAAAACTGGAGGACTCAAACTTCCTGATTTCAACTTTGCTACAGCACCATAATAATCAAAACAGTGTGGTATTGGGCTAAAGATAGACATATAAACAAAAAGAATAGAACAGAAAGCCCTGAAACCAGCCCCCTTATATAGTCAAGTGATGCCTAACATGAGTTCCCAGGGCATCTAGCAAGAAGTTAGCCTTCTCCTCAGTGGTGCTGAGGAAGCTGGGTATCCACATGCACAAGGTGGAGCCTTGCCTTACGTCATATGCAAAACTAACACAAAATGGACCCGAGATCTAAATGTAACTCTTAAAAGAAAACACAGGGGGACATCTTCATGGCACTGGACTTGTCAGTTTCTTGGCTATGATCCCCAAACCACAAACAAGAAAATTAAAATAGGTCAACTGAACTTCACCCACATTTGAAACTTTTGTGCATCACAGGATATTCTGAAGAAAATGAAAAGGCACAAAGTATCTTAAACCGTGTCTCAATATGAATTTAATGTCCAGAATGTGTTGAAAACTCTTACACAACAACAACACAAACAAACAGCACTGAAGAACAGGCTGAGAATTTGAGTAGATAGTTATGCAGAGAACTATATACAAATGCCCATAAACACAGTACATGAAAAGACGTTCACCATCAAAATCACAAGGAAAATACAAACCCAATCTAGAAACCCCTTCACACTCTCTGAAATGGCTCTAATTAGAACATTAAGTTTGGGGTGTGATGTGAACAAACTGTAACCCTTGCACATTGTCAGTGAGAGTGCGGAGTGGTGCAGCAACACTACCACCTGGCACACCCATATTCACAGCAGCACTATTCACAAAGAGCAAGTGAAAGAAGCAACCCAAAAATCAATCGATAGATTAATGGGGCATGTGTATATAATGGCATATCAACACACCACAATATATTTAAAAATATAATGAAATCTAGCACACAGGAGGCCTTTGGAGAGGTGATTAAGTCATGAGTTCCTGACCTTTACAACTACACTAGGGCTGGAGTGGGGGGTGCACCCTGCTCTTCGTCCATGTGAGGCCACAGCACTGACACCCCCACCCCGGAAGATGCACTAATCAGGTGCCCCCTAGAAGCCCAGACACTGAGGCCAGCTCCTCAGCCTTGGACTCTCAGCATTCAGGCCTGTGAAAAAAACAGATTTCTGTTTTTTTAGTCAGTCTCTGATATCTATTATAGTAGAACAAATGAACTAAGAAAATGTTGATAACCAAAATTAAGCTAAAATTCAATTCAGATAAGATAAAATACCAAGGAGTTCTGCGTAACTTCAGCAGTTCTAAGATTTACAGGAAAGAGTCAATATGAAAAAATAGCCAATGTAATTCTGAAAAGTAACCAAAATGGAGGGAAGCTTTTCCTACCAGGAATCAAAACATATTATAAAAACTTATTTAAAAGTATTCAAAACAGGAACAGAGGCAATCCACTTTCTGGGCCCCTTCCTGCCCTTCTCAGACAGAAGCTTTCTTTCTCTCAATAAATTCTTTCTATTCTTAAAAAAAAAAAAAAAAAAAAAGAATAACCAGCTGGTTCAGTGTAACAGAATAGAGAGCCTATAAATAAATCCATATTTGATTATTTGCTATATATTACAGATGGTCTTTGAAAAGATGGGATATTTGATAAATCATTTTAAAAAGAAAAAAAAAGAAATTCTTAGCTGCAGGCCACACAAACAATGAGGCAGATTTGGCTAGGAGATACACTGTGCCGATTCTTGCCCCGTTCCATTCTTAGTGTCTGCCCTAAAGAAACACTTGTACATATGTTCAAGGAAGCCTGAATAGGAAAGTTTTGCATATTGCCAAAGAAAAAAATAAGAAGCAACCAAAATTTTTAATGACAGAATTATGATATATCTATATCATGCTTGATGATACATGCCTACACACACTACCATAGAACATTTTCACAATGTATCACTGATAAACAAGCAGAAGTTTTAGAGTACTGATTACGTATTTATTAACACACACACACACACACACACACACACACACACACACACGCACACACAGTAGTAAGATTAAAAGAGTTACTCTTGAGGGGAAAAAATGCATTTTAAGAGAACCTTGGTTTTTTTCCATTTTTTTAAAGCTATGGTCATAAATAATTTCGTATGTTAAAAAAGAAAGAGGAAGAAGTGGAAATCTAGGAATCTTTCCACTAAGTGACCTTAGACCTCGGCCACCTCCCCTGAGCACAGAGAGCCCAGCATATGGGCGGGGATCTGGGAGCCCGATGACCATCACAGCGAAGTCCTGGCTGCTTGCAGTCCTGGGGGCTCCCTTTCCAGGGCACACTGAGATCCACTGGGACCACTAAATAAGCCTAGGATATGGCAGCAATGGCCTCAGCTGTATCCTGTTCAACCACAAACAACAGTTTAGGCAATGGCATGCTTTTTGTTGTTATTGTGGTTGTTGCTTTTTTGGGGGGGGGAGTCTACAGGGGCTCACTACATAGATCTGACTCTTAGGGATTCTCTTGTTTTCAGCCTCCCAAAGAGCTGAGATTACAGGCGTGGGCCACCATGCCCAGTCTCAATTGCTAGCTCAGCACGGGGCGGGGTCAGCACAGCACCCAGGGGATCAAACCTTGCTGCTGTGCTCTACCTAAGCAGGCGCATTAGTCTGTTGAGTTATTGGGCTGGTTCAAAGGCATGCTTTTTATTTTTATTTTTATTTTATTTTATTTTTTTTCATGAAGCTTTCCTTCATTTTATTCTAGTAGTTTTGCAGCTTCAGGTTTTACATTTAAGTCTGTAATCTATTTTTTCCCCATTTATTTTTATTTTATTGAAATACAAATGTCAATCAGACAGTTTCAAAACACCATAACCATACAGAGTCGATGAAATAATACATTGCAAACTGTTTTCATAACGTTTTGGTATTGTACAAGGTGCATACATGATATTATATTTTAAATAAGCTTGATATCTAAAGTTTAAAATTAAGAGAAGCAGATAAAATATTTGAAATGATTCACCATGAATTCACAGAATTCATCAAGAATTCATAGTAAATCTTCTAGTGATATCAAGTTTAACATAACTGTTTTTCAGAAATCCAATTAAAATGAGAGCAAACACTCCACATATGCATGTAGTCCCAGATAAGTAAGTAATGGAAGATAACAGCAGGTGAGGAAAGCCAACACATTTTTATGTGGAGACAGAACCTATGAAAGCATCAGCAGATCTGGCACACATAAACACTAGATGCCAAAGAGAAAAAAGATATTCACACAGCAGAACGTCATAAAGCCCAGACTGGAGGGAACAAGCATTACAAAAGGCAAGGACAAGCCGAGTGCTGGATGCAGTGGTGCACGTCTGCAGTCCCAGCCCCTCTAAACTAAAGGATGGGTACAGTGATATTTTAGAATAGCAAAGATACTTGTGGTAAGACTTCCAGTTACAAAAAAATATTGCATACAGAGAATCAGGGACCAAGTCACATTTATCAACAGTAATGTTAAAAGCTAGGAGACAAATAATACCTGCAATTTTTTCAAGAAAAATTACTTTTCAACCTGAAAAGCCTAACCAATAAAGTGTGAGAATAAAATGAGATTTGGGGGGGGAAGAATAGGTCTCAAAGAGATTTATCTTCTATGATTCTCTTTTAAGAAAGCTACAGAAGGATGTGCTCAAAGGCCCAGGACATAAGAAAAGGCATTTATCACAGGAGAGAGATTGGTATGTCAAGATTCAGGTGAAGAACAAATCCAAAGTACAATGATCCAGGCAGGAGAGGAGGAGAGGAGGGCTTCAAGAGAGAGTGGGGGGCAGGGAGACAGACTATCAGATACATCTGATTAAGTGGAAAAATATCAAGAGAGAGGTATAGAAAGCAATGTTTTCAGTGAAGTTGTTTTTTAAAAAATGTAGAGATTAGAAATGGCAGAGAAAAGATCAATAGCATAATGCAGCCACTGCCACTTCAGGACCTAGAATCAGGATGCCTGAAAAATAACAATTTAGTAAAGAAAAACAGAATTGAAGTTATCAAGAAAGAAGCAGCAGGAAGACAGATAACATAGAGAAACTGCACACAACATGGAAAAGAATGAAATAGCCTGGAATACTAACCCAGGTCCCCAGGAGGGGGCCAGTCTCCACAAGCACAAGGTAGGCAAAGAAAGCAGGGACTTGGGTTGTACAGGGAGACACAGAAACTAGGAGTAGTTGGAGCGACTATAGCCCTAGGAGACACCATGAAGCAACTGTGTCCAGCAGGAAAGGTGGGGCCAGGCTCAGCACTCACACACAATGTGAGGGTGGAAACAAAACAGAACTCAGTTGTGACTCCTTATCTCTCCCCCATATCTGACTTTTCCCTAATAACTGTCAGTGTGAGTGGTCTCAAGTTCCCAGACATAGACTGGCACACTGGATCAACACACAGAATGCAGCAGTATGCCTTATACAAGGAACACAACTGATCCCAAAAGAAATTTATAGACTAAAAATCAAAGGATGGAAAACAATATTCCATGCAACAGGAGCCCCCAAACAAGCAGGAATAGCCATCATTTCCAGCCAAGGAGACTTCAAGCGACCAGTGATCAGGCAAGGCGAAGAAGGTTCTAACATATTGGTTAAGAGAATGATTCAACGGGAATAGATAAATATTATTAATACACACGCACAGAATATTGGTATATCCCAACTTTATAAAACACAAAGACCACATACACATCTACACAATTACAGTGGGGAGCCTCAGTATGCCACTGTCACAACTAGACATGTAGAAGAAATCCTGTGTCCAAAATCTTTCAGAACCCAAATATGTCAATAGTCCCTAGTGTGCTTTCTGCTTCTATAAACAAAACATTCAAGGTCTACAAGATATTCTGGCCTGCCACTGTTTCCAGTTCGTTCCCATGTTTGCAAAGTTCCACTATCTCACAGAAAAACCCTGTGCTTCCTGATAAATGGCATAAAAGCCGCTCGCTACATTAGCTAGAGGCAAAGACTTTCCACTATGCAGCTCCTTTAGGCCTGCCCGGGTACTAAAGCTTGACTCCCTCCACTTCTCTTAGTGCTGCTTGGTCTCTTTGTGTCTGGTAAGCTAAGCTTGCTGTAACAGACAGATAAACTAGACAAAATCTGGAGAAATTTATTTAATAGCTATCTACAGAGTGTTCTACCTAACAATACACACTCCTTTCAGCAGCACTTGGCACTTTCTTCAAAACAGTCCATAAAGTGTGGTCCAATAACTACAAAAGAAGCAAAATTATTCCCTGAGCATTATTTTTTATGAATTACTTTATTTTTTAAAGAGAACAAAAAATAGTACAAACATTTAAAATAATACAGAATTTCACTAAACAAAATAATAGGAATTCAACAATGGTATTGCATATTGTTGTCTTCAAATTAATTGCTCCTATTACCAGCTATAAGCATGCAAAATTGGTCAAAAAATTGGTGAAAATAATTAAGCATAAGCTATTCTTTTCAATAGGCCAGTAGAAATCAACAGTATAATTAGCCAAGTATCCTGTGTACATACATACAATTTTCCCTTCTCTTTCTTTTTTCTTTTCCCTCATCCCAGTTGTTCTTTCTCTTTGAACTGTTTATTTTTCCCTTTCACAGTATCTACAGTGTCTTTTAGATTTTATTTACTCTTTCAGGTTCTTACACTAGGGATACAATACAATGTTGTCACATGAAAATCTGATTTATTTCACTTATGAGTACAGTCTCTAGCTGTATTTGTTTACCCATAAAGGTCTCAAATTTGTCTTTCTTATAGCTGAGTAATACTCCATTGCATAAAAATACCACATTTTTTTCATTCATTCCTCAGTTGATGGTCATTGGGTTATTTCTAAAATTTAGCTATGACAAATTGTGCTGCTATAAACATAGGTGCACATATATTTCTATACCATATTATTTTCAGTTCTTCTGGAAAAATACCCAGGAGAGGTACCTCTAATCCTAGTTTTTTTGAGGAATTTTCACACTAATTTCCACAGTGATTGTATCAGTCTACACTCTCACCAGCAGTGCAGAAGGGTTCCTTTTCCCCCACAGCTCCTCCGGTATTTGTTATCAGCTGATTTCTTAATGACAGCCATTCTTTCTGGGATGAGATGGAATCTCAGTGATGTCTTAATTTTTATTTCTCAAATGACCAGTGATGTTGAACAAACTTTTTTATATATTTATTTACATTTATCTTTCTTCCTCTGAGAAAGGTGTATTCATCTCAGATGCGCAGGCCATTATTAGATTATTGTGCGATAAAATTAGAAAGTAATAGCAAAAGAAGCCACAGAAATTTATGCAAGTACTTGGAGAGTAAACAATACAATCTTGAAGAATCAATGGGCCACAGAAATTATTGAAGAATAAATTAGTCATCAAATCAAAGCATCAGTAAAACATACTAGAATCTATGGAACACAATGAAAGCAGTCATAAGAGAGAAGTTTCTGGCTGTGCATGCCTATATCAAAAAAAGAGAGTGCGTACAAACAAAATAAAAAAATATTAATAATGCTCTTCAGGGTCCTAGAAATACAAAAGCAATCCATATCCAAAGCTAATATGGGAAAATACAAGAATCAAAACAAATCAATGAAATTGAAAAATTATTAAAAAATACAAATAATACATGAATCAAAGAGCTGATTATTCAAAAGAATAAACAAAGACAAATCTTTAGCCAATCTTGAAAAAAAGAGCCATATCAATGCCATTAAAATGAAAAATGTGAATCACAATGGACAATGCTGAAACCCAAGACTATTAGTAACTACTTTGAAAGCCTGTGTTCTAACAAATTGGAGAATCCAGAAGAAATAGACTTTTCTAAAAAAAATATGAATTGCCAAAACTGAGCCTAGAATGCATAAAATCCATGGATAATATAATAACTATGAAGTTGGGTTAGTATTAAAAGCCTACTTACTTAAGAAAACCTCAGAACCTGATGAATTCATTACTGAATTCTGTCAGAATTTCAGGGAAGATCTCATGTCAAAAATTTTCAAACTCCTTAGTGAAACTGAAAGGGAAGAAGTGCTGACACAGTTATGCCTGGAAGCTAGCATTACCTTAATTCCAAAACAGATAAGGACTCAACTAAAAAGAAGACCACAGGCTGGTCTGTCCAATAAGCATAGATGCAATGATTCAGGACAGGATACTGGCAGATCCATCATTACTCATTTTAAACTGTGAAATATGAAGAAGGATTGAGAGGCTGAGAAACTCATTCCAGCCAAACCTAGAACTAGTTTTTATTTTTCTTTTAGGTCTAATAATTCCTTGCTAATAAAGATGTAAGTGTGGGGGATAGAGAAGATACTGGCAAACAATGCGACTAAAGCAGAACTCAGAGAGAAACTCGCCTCTCCTGAGAAGGCTTCCCAGCTCCAGGCAAGCAGCTACTTGGCAACCCCTCCTTCAGGATATCCTCCTTGCTTTTCACTGAAATGAGAGAAAAACCTGGAAAGTTCAGAATAATGTAACTGCATTATTATTCCACTTGAGTAGAATGCAGATAAATGCCTAACCTTTCCCAGGCCCCAGTTTACTCATCTGTAAAACCAAAATAGTAATATCTGCCTTGAAGCACTGCTGTGATGGTTAAATAAATGAATAAAAGTGAAAAGTCCTAGGGCTGGCCAAATAGCTCAGCAGATTAAAGCACCTGCAAGCAGGTGCAGGAGAAGAGGTTCGATCCCTGGGCCTGCTGTGCCGGCCCTACCTCGGAGACACGGAGACACGGTGAGACAGCAATTGAGACTGGGTGTGGTGGCACACACCTATAATACCAGTTCTTGGGAGTCTATAAACAGGAGAATCACTACGAATCCAATGTAGTAGTGAGACCCTGAACACCCTGTAGGCTCTCCCTTAAAATACAAAAAAAAAAAAAAAGTGAAAGGTCCCTACCAGTACCTCATCTGGCACACAAGTGCAGATAAAACGCCCACATTAGTTTGCTGAGAAAGACAATTCTATCTTTCAGCTTCTAACATAAATCAAGGGATGATTCCACCCTGCCCACCTCTTTTGATAACCTCTGATTAGACCACAATACCAGTTCACTGTAGAGATGGCAGGAAATATTAGTAAGTGAAAACAATGCATATATTACAAATAATCCCATCGGTAAGGGCTAAACACAATTAACATTTCAGTGTACAACCTTTTCTACACTATCCTGTTTGTGTATATTGTTAAATACAAAGAAGTTCTTACTATAATTCTTATGTGCTATTCAATTTCATCTGAAATGTCAAGCACATATTTATTTCCTCACAATAAAGTTATTTTAACATCATCACTTTCAGTAGCTGTCCAACTAACCTGATGAAAGTCCCACACCTTTTGTGTTCTAGTCTCTATTGTCACCCTGAAGGGACAGGCAGTGGCCATTCCAGGACTTATTCCCTCCTACTGGGTGAACTACAGGGTCGACAGAAGAATAGGTGAGATCTCACTTAAATTGTATGTTTCTGCATCTGCTTGTGCTCACAAGCACATTGGTACTACCCCAGCTCGTCTCGAACAAGGCCAGCAGCTGCTCAGTATGCTTTTTAAAGCAGTTTATTTCTAGTCTTGGAAAAAACGAAGCATTTGAGAATAATTATTTTAGAAGTTCTGAAATCTCTGCCTTCTCACAGCTTGAAAAATGAGTGCATACACATGCTGTAAATACCCATTCGTCACACACACACACACACACACATGTGCTGTAAAAATATATTGCACCAAGTATAAGCATATTATTTTAGAAAGAGGCAAAGGGGCTATTTCCTCTTTCTTTCAATAGCAGGGACTCTGGCTGCTCAAACTGCGTCACTTCTAGGGGGTAACTGGGATTTTCTGGGAGGAAAAGAGGCCCAGAATTGGAACACAACTCCAAAGCTCTCTGGAGACATATATCCAAAGTTCCCATGTGTACACTAAAAGGCTTTTTCCTAAACTCACCTGCAGAAAACATAGGACCGTAGTAAACACCAGTCACCTCGGCTATAGGAGCAGAAGAGAGAATCTAACCACATAAACCCCTAGGAAAGCTACTTGCATTCAAGCCATGGGTCTCACTGAACTCAGGCCTCTCTCCTTGATATCATAATTTCCCAGGTAAGAGTCTGTGCCTGTGTCTGACAGATAGGACTACAGTGCCTCGATGGCAGCGTATGGCCAGAGCAAGCTACTGGCCTGCTGCAGGTCAAGGAAGGGAGCTAAAACCCCCAGCCAGCAGGTCCTAGGCCTGTCAGTCCAAGAAGAACTGAAAAGAACTTGACGCCAAAACCTATCCTTTGTAACACAGCAGATGCAGTGGTGGAAGTTTAAACCCCTGACAATGCATTTGGCGCACTACACACACATGAACCAAAAGGTAGAATTATTTTAAAAAGCCTACCTCTTAGAACAGAAGGGTTAGGACTAGGGCTCTTTCCACAGAGAAGAAAGTATATAACCAGGAACTTCACAGCATGCTTCCTGCATGGCTAAGGATCCTTAGGAGTGGGAGACAATGGGCAGGGTGCCAGTGGGCTGTAATCCACCAGGAACACACTGTTCATAACACCGTACCCCCTTTCTTCTAGCCCAGTGGCTTAGTGAGTTCTAACAAACTGGCACCATGGGCTAATTCGATGTGTGGGATTAACGTGTTAATGTAATGCTCTCTTGTTTAGTTAAGTTGTTTGCATTTCTAGATTTTTAAGCATAGCATTCAGATCCCTTCACGCAAGGGACCATTCAGTCTCTAACCCTTCTCCCCGTCTGTGATCTTGGTGCAGGCTCATTCTTGGCCTTGGGCTGGGGGGCTGCGTGTGCCACTCCCCTAGCCCACAATCCCAGTCTCCTCCTCCTACTGACCTAGACAAATTTTGCTGTAGATGCATCAGGGCCCCACCAAGCCCAACTCTTTGCTAAGTTGTATGGCTTTTATTGACACATCCTCCCACAGCCTCATGCCCTCACAGGTGGGGGTTTTCAGAGCTGGCTGTAATGTAGGATGCACAAGGCTGAGATTAAGGGTGTGTGGCACTACATTAGTCCAGTGATTGGAACTAGCACAGTTCCATTCTAGCTGAACGGATCTACTGAAGACCGAAGCTCCGCCCTGCTTGCAGGTGGCACCATCCTAAAGGCTTGCAGCCTGAATGGGGCAGGATCGAAAGGCAGGCTTGCGCTGCCTCTTGCCTGCCACACTATGGACTGTTTCTCTTCTGCGATGTCTTCTCTGCCATGTTCACTATGACTGAAGTCACTATAAACTGTGAGCTGAAATAAATCTTTCCTCCTTTAACTTTGGGCATCAGGTATTTTGTCTCAGCATGAAAAAGTCACTGAAAGACAAGCAGATCCCAAAAGCTTAGCTCACACACAGCGCCTCCCACAGCCTTATTCTGGTCCAGCATCTGGTGACAATTTCTATATCCTCCACTGGTTTGCACGTATCTTGCCTTCCAACTAGACTAGAGGGAGACAGAGATGATGGGGGACAGATCTGATGACATGCTCTCATGTCTCTCTGCCACCCTTCTAACAAGGAGAACTGCTCTGTAGCCTCTTACTTGACCCCTGAACAGCATTGCCTGCGTGTGACCTCTCTCCCTCTGGAGAAATCACCTTTAGATTTCCCCCTATTCCTTGGCCCTCTCTTCCTCCACCAGACTTTTAATACTGATGATCTCCAGAGTAAGCCCCCCAGTAGCTACCTCCTCTCTTGCTCCTCCCTCAATATTTTATGATGTTTATTAAAACAAGTTCATTTCCCATATAGATCACTCAGCTCTTCATGGGGAGATGCTCTTCTTCTGTGGTGTTATTGCCTGTTTAATCCAAAGCATGAACCACAGAGATGGTCAACCATAGATAGGACACCAGGTGAGATACTGGTATCCATGGAGGAAACAGATGAGTAATAGACCTCATGAATGGAGGCTGATGGACCAGTACACTATCCAGACAGACACACAGAAGGAGGGTGCAAAAGAAAAGGAATTAGGGGGAGAAATTTTGTATCTGCTTATAGTTCTCTGGCGCTCCACAAAAGTGTCTCACATATAATAGACTAAAATTCATTTTTCCTTAAATGAACAAAGTAACTCTACCAAAGTGGGTTCCACCTAGGAAGGGCTCAGGTCTCAGGTGGCTTATGGCCAACAAGCACATGCTCTCTACTTGCTGAAATGAACCTAAGTGTGGAGGAATAGAAGGCCAAAAAATATTGCCAAATAACACAACTCTTCTCAGACAAGGCTGCTTCCTGTCCTGTGAGAGTGTCACTTCGGGCCACAGTCATTTCTAATCAGGCCAGCTGATGTACAACTTGCTCACTGATGAGTAAGAAGTCCATAGAATTAAGTTACTCTGGTTTGGATCATGTTGATTGTTTTATAACTCACTATCCTTTGAAAGTGACTGATCCCTTAAACTGATTGAATTTCTCTGTCCTTTTCAAAATCAAACTATTATGGCCAAGAAACTAAATGGACAGCGTAAAGCCACAGTCTCCAAGGTCTTTCTGAAATACCAGAATATCAAATCATTTTGAGAAGCATTACACTGATCCTTGGTGGCCTCAGCTAGAGACACGTGTCCTAAGTAAAGTCTACAAATAGAAATTTTACTTCTTTAGAGAGGAGATGAACCAGCTTGGCAGGACATTCTTGGGGCAATGATGAAGGGATAAGGGCTGGGAGAGGAGGACAGATTTAAATTAGCCAATGAAAGGCCAGTGAGATAGCTCGGTGCCTGCTTTGGCAAGTGCAGGAACAGGGGTTCGATACCCCGTTCCACGTGCTGTGCCAGCCCTGCCAGTGGAGCACACTGAGTCCAGACGTGGTGGAGCATGCCTGTAGTCCCAGCGCTGGGGAGACTGAAAACAGGGCTGCTAGAAGCCCAAGCTGCATGGTGAGACCCTGCACCAAATACATAAATGAAAATAAATAGATAAATATAAATAAATAAGCCAATGGGATGGAAATCAGAGGTGGGGTAGGTGACAATTTAGATGCATATTCTTTGTGTGGGAGTAACTGACAATTGACTTGGAGGTATCTTCCCCTAAAGGAGAGATCCTGCCATGAATTGGCAGGAAGCACCATCACTTTATAGGTGGTTCAAAATGTTTCACTTAAAAAGATTGTAATCCCACACAGAAACTCCAGCTTCCTGGAGAGTACTTGTATAGAGAAAAAGCATGTAACTGGTGGTAACTCCTCTCGCTCCACCCAGCCTGGTACTTCATGCAACGCCTTTTGCGGGCTTCCCACAGCTCTGTGCCTCAGTGAGTCATGGCCCATAATCCCCCCTCTCATAAAGCAGTGGGACACCAACACAGCTACTTCCTTCCTACTCCTTTCTTTTCTATAGATATTTTAATATATTAAGCATTAAAATAGCATTCTGCCATCCCTAGATCTCTTAGCATCTACATTGCTGCAAAATAACAACCTAGCAAACTGCTCAACAACTCTTTGCTTCAATAAATTCTTCTAGAAGTCAACACATACAGTCCCCACTGTTGCACAAGCCTCTGTTCTCCTCTGCACCCTTCAGTGAAGTCAAAAACATTATTCAAGTAATGTGGTAAGTAACTAGGATGTAGTGTGTCTGACATCATGAGCTTTACCAGGACAAGGGGCACAGGAAGTGAAGGACTATGAAAATACTGTCCAACGGGGTGGGGAGACTGTGGGGAAGTGGGAGCCAAGACGGCATTAAGTAGTTGGATTTTGGTAAAAGGAAATGGAGTCATGCAAAGGAGAGAAGGGTGGAGAAGCCAAGTTATTCAAAGACTCAAGAAGTTAGTTATGTGCATTTGAAATGCTAGCCTATTTCTTTTCAAGAAAAAAAAAACATGAAAACGACAAAACAGAAAAATGAGATTCTTTGCTGAAATAAGCAATGAAAAGCTAGTGAATGAAGATTCTATGGTAGATGGTGAAAGAGCTAAAAAATCAACCCAACTAGCTGTGGGCTAACAATTTTTAGGCTAACACACACTGAGCTAAGCAATGAGGACACAAAGAATGATGGGACTGTGGCCCTGCACTCAAACAGTTCTCTGAACAGCCATAAACATCTACTCTAAGCTTTATAAGCTATGTTCTCCTTTAGTAAATATGTGGAGGAAATATATTTGCAACAAAATATCTCACCAAAACTCATATAAGCATCTGTGCCTGAATAAGGGACAGGAGGGGAAATAATACAATGACTTAGGGCCCAGGAGTAGCCTGTGAGGGGGCAGGTGCACAGGCAAGAATGGAAGCGTGTTTCCTGTCTGGGTCACATTTAACCAAAATTACGTAGTCCTGGGTCACACAACACAGGTGGGTTAACACTTTAAGATACTGCATTTTAAACTGCATGTGTTAAAAGCATAAGCTCTGACTCAAAGGCCACAGAACGCTGCTTATCATAAAGTGCAAAGTTAATGCTGGTCCCTTCGTGAGGAAGCAGAAGCAGGGCTTGCTTCCTGACCGGAAGGATACTTTCACTTCCCGGGTGATGGCTCACTGTTCGGGCTTTGGGGGTGAGCACTCAGACTTGAGCATAAAGATTGCCATCTCTAGGGACCCATGGGATGCCTGCTTGTTTGTTACACAGCCAGGGTAGTCACCAAATATATTTTCAATTAGAATTCACTGATACTTGTTGCCTGCCAACTGCTGGGTATCACTACTGAATAAAACATTTATCTTGAAACATCCATGAACACATTTAAATTACTTCAAATATTTTGTTCTGCTATGTGTTTTGTGTCAGTACTTACTGAAATAACTATCCATTTGTAATACAGCTAACTTTATAGAAACACAGTCAAATGTACTCTGTTTTGGTAGGTATATAAAAACTATATTTGCTTCATTTGTAGTGCTGGGTGGAATTTTGCCACATTAAGCCTTTTTTGCAGCATTACTTTAATTTAAATTTAAATCATTTTATTTTATTGTGTGACATAAAGACTGATTCTAGCATATTTCTTTTTAGCTCCTTTTCTCAGGATTAACAGAATATTGCCACAGGAAACATTACAATCCCTGACTTAAAGTTATACTATAAAGTCACTGTGATAAAATCAGAATGGTACTGGCAAAAAGAAATAGACCTGAAGATCAATGGAACAGATTAGAGATGCAGACACAACTACCAACACACTTAGCCACCTTATCTTTGACGAAGGTGCCAAACATGTTCACTGGAATAGACAGCCTCTTCAATAAATGCTGCTGGAAAAACAAGCTCTCTATATGCTTAAGACTACAACTAGACCCATGTCTACTGCCATGCACTAAACTAAAGCCAAAATGCATCAAAGAGACTTTATAACAAAACCCAAACTGCATGGGAAATACTTCAAGAATCCATAACTGGGATCTCATCTTATCTATTTTATTATTTTTTTAATCAATTTGGTACAGGGTCTCATTGCGCAGCTTGGACTCATAGGAATGGGATCTCATCTTCATAAAAAGCTTCTGCACATCAAAAGAAATCATCTACAGAGTGAAAAGACAACCACTGAATCAGAAAAAAAAAAAATAGCTGGCAGTCTCTGAGACAAAGGACTTCATCTAAAACATACAAGGAATTGAAAAATCACAAACTCAAATTCAAAGGCCCAATCCAAAAAATGGGCATCTGAGATGAGGAAATACAAATGGCAAATAAATATATGTAAAGATGTTCAACATCTTTGGTCATTCACGAGATACAAATTGAAACAACACTGAGATTTCATCTCACTCCAGAAAGAATGGCCTTCATCAAGAAATCAATCAACACCAAATGTTGAAAGGATTATAGGGGAAAGGACCCCATCTCCACTCTTGGTGGGAATGTAGACTGGTGTAACCACTGTGGAAATCCCTGCGTAGATTCCTCAAAGAACTTGGATTAGAGGTCCCACTTGACCCAGCTAGCTATTTCCCTTCTGTGTATTTTCCCAGAAGAATTCAAAGTATAATGTCACAGTGATGTATGTGCACCCATGTTTGTAGTAGCACAATTTAACCTAGGCAATTCTTTGAAACAATGCCCATCAACTGAGGAATGGATAAAAACGATAGGGTATAAGGGAGTACTACTCAGCTATAAAGAGTGATAAAACTGAGATGCTTATATGGAAATGGATACAAATAAGTGACACAAATCAGTCTTGTAAGTGTAAACATCCTACTGCCTCTCCCCTAATGTAAGAAGTCGAAAGAGTAAATAAGATCCAAAATGTATAACAGGTATTATAAAATGGGAAGAAACCGTTTAAAAGGAAAGAGAAACTGAGATAGGGGAAAGGAGAAAAGAAGAACTGGAAAAGGAAAAAAATAAATGAATAAAAGAAATAATCACACAAGATGGTTAAGATAGTTAAACTACTAACTGCTATCAGTTCATTGAATGAAGAGGAGCAGAAAGAAGACGATAAGCGGGGAGGAGGATGAGGATGAGGATGAGAAGTAATAGTTTCGTCTATGTTTGGTAGGCTTAAAACCAGGAACAGCACGGCAGGAGGGTCCAGGCTGAGAAAGCTGCTTGTCGTAGACCAACAAGCAGAGGATGAAGGGCAGCAGGAAGGAGAGATCCACCCTTCCAGGGCATGGCCCCAGGAGACCGCCTCTAAGCAGGCTTACCCCTAACAGCAAGTCAGCTGTAGCAAGCTATAATTTAGCCAGCTTCCCAAAGCCCCATGAGATATAAGCCATAACACATGCATACATCATGGTTTGTGCCTGGAGGTCCCCTCAAAGCCTCATGTAGTTATGGGGGATGGGCTTTTCGGAGCTTGTGACTGACTCATGGTTTAAGGCTGGGCTTCAGGGTGTGAGTGCTCTGCCAGGCTAGAGTGGTGACCTGCATGCAATGCACGGAACAGAAAGAGGCTTGTCTTGCTCTTCCCTGGGGCTTTTGCTGTCTTCCTCCACCATACACTGTAGCACCTCTGCCAAGTGCCGCTCTGCCTTGGAGCCAGCCAGTTATAAACCTTTCCTCCCTTTAAGCACTGGGTATTCTGTCTCAGCAAGGAGATAAAAATAAGACAACATACACAGTAAATAGTTTAGAAGAATGGCCATTAGCATTTCTGTTAAAGCTTTGTCTCTTTTATGTGAATTTTGTAATTTTTATATAATAAATATGGGTGGCTTTTATAGTGACATATTCATTATCCTTCTAATAATGGCTGAAAAGCTTCTCTTCTATCTGTGCTGCCTTCTTTCTTCTTTTCTTTCTTTTTTTTTTTTTTTTCTTTTTTTTTGCCTTTAGATTCAGACTTGGAACTAATATGGGAGAAGGGCCCAGGTTTGGGTCAGTCTGGTAACCGCAGTCCCTCCCAAACTCAGGCCTCCTCACGCAGCTGTCCATGCCCACACGAGCGCAGGTCCTGCTCACCAAACCATCCCGTACACATGGTGTGTCCAGGAACCTCCGGAGCCCATTTTCCACCGTGACTCCCAGCCAGTTGAGTGCTGCCCAGCACCAGAGGTAGTCGTAGCCGCCGTGCCAGTAGCTCACAAAGGCAAACGTCATCGCAGTGGAAAGCAGCGTCCCCAGCAAGCCATGCTGGGACCCACCCAGAGGAATGTACACGTACCTAGAGAAAGGAGAGGCTGTCAGAGTCATGCTGAGGCACACACTTGTAGCCCCACTCAGGTCCTGGGCTGGTTCTGCCATACATAGCACTGCTCATGGCACACAGACCCTGCCCTACCTCCAAGAGGCCGTAGATTGACCGCTCTTAGGATCCTTCCCCGAGTGAGGCGTTGGCAAAAGCCCAAGCCTCCACACTTGCTACAGCAAAGCAGTACTTACAAGATATGTAATAAATTTAGTTTCTCAGAGGGATGTGCCCAACCCTGGAAACCCAATCATGGAACAGCAATTAAACTGCTGGGTTACATGGGGATATTAACTTTCAAAGCACATATATATTTTCTAGCTTAAACTATTAAGTTTATGGTATATCCATTATTTAAGCACAGTTGTTAAAATCAAGGCCTTAAGTAGCAGGAGCTGGGTACAGACCAGAGGTGCCCAGGCCAGTTCCAGAACCTTCCAGGCCAAGTTGCCCAGAAGGAGCAGTGAATCTGCATGTAAAGAGAAGAGCTTTGTGCTCACAGGGCAGCCAACTTACCATCCAAACGCACGGCCAGCTCAGGTGCGTTGCTGCCCAGCACATGCAGGACCATGTTCTCTGAATGGGCCTTTCTGCTGCTGGAGCTGGGCATGCTAGTTCCTGGCCTGAGCTATCACAGCAAGGACAGCTGGCGGCATACTACTCTTATAGCTGCTTTCATAATAAAATGCATAAGAAAGCTTGTATATTTCTGGTTAGAACTTCTTTGTCCAACCTTCCTCCAGGAAGGAAAAGGAAGTCATCACCTAAGTGCACGTGGACCTGGACATGACGCAAAATCTCGCGTGGCCTTTTGGTGGATTCTTTGCATCACTCCCTGGCTCACACCTGCCATTCCAGCATGCCAACTAACTTGAGCAAAAGCCATTTTCCAATGGAACCTTTTCTAGGATGGCAAGCCAACATATTTTTTAAAATAAAACTTATCAATCCACACAGAAATATCAAAACACTATAAAATGGTAATTATTTTTATTCAAAATAGATTTTAACTGGTACATATAAATCATACATATCAATAGGGTAAGATATGCTGTTTCAATACATGCATATACAATATGATGTTATCAGCCTCCTCCAGATAACATTTTGTGATTTATTTATGATGAACCTCTACGGTCCTTGTTTCCAGCTTTCTGAAACGCTGCTGCACTAGAGTCACCTACGTCACCAGGCACAACAGAACTCTTGCTTCTTCTATGACTGCCATGATTTCTGCATGTCCTCTGTGATGAAGTCTCTATCCCTGACTCAGCTCCAGGCCAGCACCTCTGAACCCTCTAAACACTGCTTACCAAGTCCTCACCACCCAGTTGTATTGGGAATCCCACTCTCGGTGGAGACCTATGCCACAGGCGATATCTGAGCGCCCCGGACATCTGGCCAAATTTCTTACCCCACCTCAGAGATCAAAGCAAGCAGCATCCCCCTATGTCCCAACAATTCCTCTTAATAATTTTCTATCCAATGACACCTATCTACCCTGCTTCTTGGCTATATCCCACTTGTCCGTGCTGAATTCAGAACTGAGTCTGATCCTATACTGAGGTTTCTTCTCCCCAGTTGAAATCATTTTTGCATGAAATTTGCTTTTATCACTTCAACTAGTATCTAGCTTTGTTCTTTCTTTAATGCTCTTTGTTCTAAGATGTATTTCAGTTTGGATCATAAATTGGAATCATTGGCTTAGATAACTCCATTTGACAGTTAAGAAAACTGAGGCTGAGAAATTAGTTTGTTCAAGATATACAGCTGAGAAAGGAAAGGACCAAAATACAAGTCTGTGTCTGTGGCGCCAAAATTAATGCTTCCTATCACACCTAGGTGTTAGTTATGAAAGCCCTCTTTTTCCTTGACATCAGAAATAACTAAAGCTGCAAATAAGAACAGAGATAGTACCTTTTGTGCCAAGCAGTATTCCCTCTACAGTCAACTTAGCAGTAGGCAATAAGCCCTTATGGTCTGATTAAAGGACCCTCTTACTGCTGTCCAGCCTACAGGGAGGCCTTGTGGGCAAGCTGGCTTCAAGAAACACAGACATACAGGCATAAAGAGCTGTTCCTGCCATAAGGACAGCAGACCTGGCTGAGGAAACAAGTCCAGCTCTTAAGCCAGGATGTGGTATGAGACTAGAAAGGTTTAACAGTGGGGGAATGGGGTCGGGACTAGTATTGGCTGGTAGGCTGGCACAGACCTGGAGGAGGCTATCTGGAAGAGGGGCGAAAACTGCATGCTGTGTGCACCCAGGCAAGTGGGTAAAGAGGGGGAAAGCCTGAGGCCTGAGGCACCGTCTCCACCAGTGTTCTGCTGCCCCCTGGAGGCTGTATGGTTATGTGTGCGGTGTGTGTGTGCGGGGGGTGCTGACAAACCTTGGCTGCCTCCTACATGCATAGATTGAGTCCCCTGCCCGTCGTGATGCCACCCCCACTCCATGACGCAAGCTGGCAGACAAGGACGAAACAAATGGTGACCATTTTCAAACGTACAAGAAATGACTATGATCTAAAGAGACTGCAAATAACTGTTAAAAAATAAATGATCTATTTTTCTCCTTCCGTTTTCATGTTCAGGTTTTATTACTATATACACTTCTTAAAAGTGAGCGGTACTGTGTATGCTGGAAACCCTGGCACAGAGCAAGTTCCCCTGCTCCACACCGGCGGATCTTGATGTTGGACCTAGCTCCATGGGGGTGCACCTCGACTCCACGATCACATGTGTGGCTATTTTAGACAGCTCTGGAACCACAACTCTGCTGCTTCTCCCTTTCACTGAGCCATCTCCCCAGCCCCTGCTGCTTCTCCCTTAAAATGACAGCTGATAGAAATCTCTGAGAAGTCCTTTTACTCCAGAAATGCAGAGATGACGTCTCCAAGGACCTGGGGCTTGTTTCACATCACAAAGGGAAGGGTTTCCAGAGCGGAAGATAAAATCGCTACTTTTAATTTCTAGAAGGCAGTGAGAATGATAAGGAAAGGGGACAGGTGATTTTTCTTTTACAAATTCAACCAGTCCTGAGTGAGCTCCATGATTAATAAAATCAAAACATGTCTGTTTTAGAAAAGTGATCACATGACCCCACTTACTGTGATGTACTGTACAAACGAAATTGATTTCTCTCTGCAAGAATGCAGCTACCCTCCACCCCCCAGAAAAGCAAAAATCAAAAGATTTCTTCCAGTCAGGGCCTGGCCCAGCCTCCTGCTGTGGCCTCTGTTGCAGCAGAGCCACCTTTTTGATTCAAAACATCTCACAAATCATTTCAACCTCACAAAGCCCAACTCGGGAAGAGTGTGCTGTACACACTGTAGGTGGTTCCGACTGATTATGTCCACTGCTGCTGACCATCCCTGCCCCAGGTTCCCATGTACCCTTTCCTTTCTCCCCTTCCCCTCCCTTTCTCCTCCTCTTCTCTCTCTTTCCCCTTTTTCTCTTTTTCTTGGGGGGGAGGGGAGAGGTGGGGATTCAGACTATGTCTCTAGCTCTTATTTTGTAAAAATTTGTCTTTGAGACATTATCTCACTAGGTTGCCCAGGATGGGCTCAAATTTGCAAAGCTCCTGCCTCAGCATCCCAGAGTGATGGGGATACATGTGTGCGTCTCCACGCCTAGATTTATGTATACCATTTCTAATCATTCAAACAACCTGTACAGAATAAACAGTAGACTCACTTTATCCAGGAGAGGTAAAACTTGATCACTGAATGTTTTATTCTGCCATTTACCATAATGGGAGCACTTCTTCATACTAAACATTCTTACTTCATGAAATCTTCAAATCCATCTCCACAGAAATATCCAATAGTCTTTTACTATTACTAATAGAAAAAATTCCTTTCTAGGAAAAAAAAGTCTTTTTCAGGAGAATGATGCTCATTGTTTCTGAAGGATTTTGGGCCAGTGAGCTCTATCAACTGCTGTTCATGGCCAGCAGATCAGAGATGTAACATCCACGATGGAACAGAGACCAGCGGGCACTTTCGGTCCACAAATGGAGCTGACACCTGTTGTGGTGGCCAGGCTGGATCTCGCTGATGCCTATGTCAGAATAAGGCACAAGAAGTTGGGGTTGGGGGTGACTGCCGAATAGGCAAAGAAGGGAAAAGCCATGCACTGCATCCTCACTATGAAAAGTGGCTCAAGAAGATGCCCTGTGGTAAGGACACGTGGTGAGAGCGCCCACAGTGATCACAGTCCTGCAGGTGCAATGCTCCCCCTTCTGAAGGCCCACACAGCAGTGCTCTGACTTCCCCCTTACCCTCGTCCACAGACTCATCAAGGCAAGTGCAGAAGCCCCTAGGGCCTTGGGCAGCATGGCTGCCACTGTCCCGTGCATGCTGTAAGCAGCTCCCCTGCCTCACTGCCTACTCTGTGGCAGGGCCCAGGCAGTGGCTGCTGGCACACTTCTCCAGTTCCGCCTCTGTCTCCATCCTCAGTCCCCAGCTGTTAGAGTGGGACTGGAATGTGCCCCAAGCGCATGCTGAAGTCTAGGTCTCCAGGGCAGCACTATTTGAGCTGGGGCTTCCAGAAGGTGACTGGGTCATGTGGGTTCTGGCATCATCAGGGAACAGTGGACCCATTGAGGGACTCTGAAGTTGAGTACAGAATAATAAGAAAGCTTAAGGAGTTGTCTGTGGAAGGAAATGGTTCATGTGATGATTCTGAGGCCCACATCCTGTCCCCCACAACTCCCATCCTCCCTCCTTCTCCCTCGCTCCCTCTGCTTCCTGGCAGCCAAGAGGCCCCTCTGGTGCACTGTTCCCTCTCCACCACGATTGCCCCCTCCACACAGGCCCAGAAATAAGGAGGCAAAATGGCTGTGGACTGGAACCAGGAGCCACAAAAAGCCTTTCCTACTTTAGGCTGTTTTGCATGGGTATTTTTGTCACAGAGAGTAAGTCAACAAAGTCCCCACTTAGCTCTCTGGACAAATTTTAAATCCTGAGCAGGGTGTTTCATCCTTCCATGTTTATACCATTTCCACATCTAAAGGTACTCCTCTTTCCTTTCTGATTTTCTACTCCTCCTTTGTCTACAAAAGCTGAGTTGATTCTCAACTTCCTATAGGAAGCATCTTTTGAATTTTCTAACTTTCTTTTTGGCCTGGAGAATCTATCATGCTTACCACTTACTAAACAATTACTCACCCAAAGGAGTCTTTTCTGTTTATGCCATCTTTCCACCCAGCTCTAAGAGGCTATGAGAACTGCTGGATGCGTGTTGCACTAGTCCACAGCATACCTGCCAAGGCCATTTTACTCACTGTTCAGAGTTCCCACCAGCTTCCTAAGAAAACCTGTGACAAACTGTCAGCCACATTATGAGCACTTAGGAAATATGGACTATCAGATTGTCTTGCAACAGACAGAGCGACTTTAGAAAAAAACTGTCCCCAGAGAATACGGACAACTGAAGAACCTATGCTCTCCCCATACCTGTAACCTTACTTCCACTAAGATCAAAGTCAAAAGTACATATTCCCAAATCTCTAAAACAATCCCAAAGGGACTTACTATCAAAAGTAAGAGTATTAGCTCTTTAAAGGTTAGAGCCATAGGAGCTAGGAGGGCAAGACAAGTGGCTGGGCCACCCTGGTGGCCTGGTGGCTCACCTGCCTCCCCCTGGGCTCTTGATGCGCTCCTGCTTAGACTCAGTTAACATCAGTTTTGGGGGCATTCCCACCCTGGCTCTGGCTGTGCCCCCATTAGTTCTTCAGCCAACAATGACCACCAGTCAATTCTCCATCTGTAGGTGGTGGCTAAAGGCCTGGAGTTTATTTTCACAAAAGAAACTAAAGATCCACTTAAGAAAAGTTTTCAAAGGAAGATATACGCAGAAAAGAATATGAGTTATTTTTAATATCTTTGTATTCTATACAGATCATAATGGAATTTTAATAAGTAAAAAGTAGCAGTTGGTTAATAGGCAACCACAGACTTTACTGTCTCCAAAAGGCTGACAGCGGTCTACTTTTAAAACAGAATATTTTGAGTGAGGCTAATTCTTGACCACTGTACTGAAAGATGTTAGATGTTCATTTCATATCTGACTCTGAAGATTCACCTCTTAAGAAATCTAGTTCATATCTGACAACACTGTGAAATTTTAAAAACTGAAAATTAAACTCAAGCTATATTTGGTCTATACTTTTTTTTAAAAAAACAATATTATTTTGGTCCTGGGGATTGAACTCAGGACCTTGTGTTTTCCAGGCAGGCACTCATGCCACTGAGCTTTCTCCCTGACCTATTTATCTATACTTAAATACCAACATTCATTTAATCAGATGCCCACATTTAGAGTGTAATAGCCCTTCTTTTTTTTTTTTTTTTTTGGTGCAGGGTCTCACTATGCATGCAGCCCACATTCATAGTGATCTTCCTGCTTTTTGCCTCCCATGTGCTGGGATTGCAGGCACTCGCCACCACGCCTGATTGCATCGCCAGCTCAGCACACCCGAAGGCGGGGCCGGTGCGGCTTGGGGAATCAAGGATCGAACACTGGTCCCTGCGCTTACCTAAGCAAGCACTTAGTCCGCTGAGCTATACCACCGGCCCTAGAAAGTAATAGCCTTTCTTTTCACCCCATGCATCTTGTGGTCCAGTGGGCTGTGCTTAT
Source organism: Ctenomys sociabilis (assembly GCA_004027165.1). Taxonomy (NCBI): domain Eukaryota; kingdom Metazoa; phylum Chordata; class Mammalia; order Rodentia; family Ctenomyidae; genus Ctenomys; species Ctenomys sociabilis. The sequence continues at coordinate 13,780 of PVKA01017997.1, read as the reverse complement.
GAACCTCAGCCCACAGCATCTATCCTAGACAAAGATTCACCTCCATACTCAAAGCCCAGCTCCCCCAAAGCTGTGTCCTCCTGCAGGACAGACTGGAAGGTGCCAGTGGTGCAGCCTGATTGCTCCCACTTCTAGGATGCAGCCAGCAGTGAAACATAGGACAAGATGGAGGTGGATGCTTAGAAAGTAAAGGATGTGCCCTTAGAAAAAGGATCTCTGTCACGCTGAGCTTATCAGCTAACCCTGTGCTGGAGGTCAGAATACACTGAGTGGGTGCCAGGAGTGCTAACCTTCGTATGCGATGCTGCAAAGATTAGGTGAGACAAAATGTGCGATGACTTTTTAATTGCAGCAAGAGTGCTTCACATGAGATCTAACCTCTAAACAAACGTGCAAATGCACAATACAGTATTAACTAGAAGCACAATGGCACACAGTGGGTCTTTGGAACTTCTTCACCATGCAGAACTCAAATCTGTTCCTGTTGATTAGCAACCCTCCTGTCCTTCACCCCCAGCCTCTGATACCCGCCATTCTCATCCTGGCACCAATGAGCAAGACTGCTTTAGATCCTTCATATAAATGGTCTGAGGCAGAACCTGTCCTTGTGTCACTGGCTTATCTGAGCATAATCTTCCTGGTCATTCTGCATTGTTTTAACTGGCAGGATTCCTGCATATAAATGACAGCCTGCACACTTCCCAAGAAGGGGCCAACAGTAGTCCTGCTGCATCCAAGAACAGCATTGCTAAGTATTCTTGCCACAAAAACTGAGGGACACAAAGGAAACCTTTGGAGGTGATGGATCCATTTACCACTTTGCGTATGGTGATGATGCCATCAATGTGTGCAATGTCCAGACTAATCAAATTATATGCATTAATATGTGCAGCTAAAATATCAATTATACTTCACAAAGTTCTTTTTAAAATGCCATTATCATACTTACTAGCATTCATGTGTCTTTCATAAGCACTGAAGGAACCAAGAAATGGCTGGCTTACTCCGGGATGTTTTTCACTTAGCACCATTAGCCTTATATGTGCCACCCTCCGACGTAGGTTATTCAGTGTTCAGGAGTCAAAGGAATGATTGCAATGCCCACAAGACCTAATGATGACGCTCATCCACAGGACAGCCAGCTGGGCCCCCAGCACAACCTGGCCTTTTCCAGCACTCTACTGTGGGGTCACACTGCCCACTGTGGCGTACAAAAACACTGGCCATGCATTTTGCTTAAGTGGCTGATGCTGCATGGGTAGGGCTTACAGAAAGTCCACGCACAGGTTTTCCCATTCTGTCATCTTTAAGCGACCTCAGACACCCTGGAGGGACAGCATGTTGGTGACTAATACATGTGTCCTTGCAGCATCTCCATCTTCATACTGCAAAGCCACAGTCCAGACTCTTATTTAAGAGTCCATCTTCAAAACAAGTTCCCAGTGACAAATAGGCATGAGGCCCACAAGGGAAAGGACCCTGCAAAGGTGGGGTCATGCACTCCTTCCCTCCCTGGACTTCTCACCCTCTCCTTCTGCTTGGGGTTTCAGCAATCTCCAAGACTCTCAGGCCTATGACTGGCTTGGGCTATAAATAAATACCATAGAAAAAACATGCTCTTTGGTGGTTTGAATGACGGAGACAGAAAAGGAGTTTAGACTCTTTAGTGCTGTGAAGTTGAGTCCAATTGCTAATAAAAAGGTCCTCAAAGACTCAGTTTAATAACCACCGCGATATCCTGGCTGCCTGCCTGTCCCCCCATTTTCCTCCTATGAGGATGCTCAAAGCACTTATGATCTTCTATAGGCGAAATAAAAAGGGGCAACACTGGAGGAGCCGGAAGGAAAGGGGCACATCCAGACGTAGCTATGAAGAAAGGGGTGCATGATTCCCCTCCGAGTGGCCAAGGAAGAAGGCAGAGGGGAAAGATTTCATCCTCCCCGCCCCCTCTCTAGCAGACTTCTCAATTTTTATTCCACTAGCAGATCTCAAATGTAGGGACTGATATTCCTGTCGCTGGCCACGTGTCAGCAGTGTGCTGTCGGTCTGGATGCTCCTCTTCAGTTCCTGCTTCTCACACCCGTCCTCGTCAGCTCCAGTCCTGATAGTCCTAAGCCACGTGTTCACCTTCCATGTCTGGGAAAATGTGTGCCGTGAAATGAACACTCAGTTCTTGTGCTGCTACAATGCTTTGGGGCCTCTAGGAAAAAGCAGGCTCAAGACAAGTGCAGTAAAGCACATGATCATCAGGGCAGCTCACTCTCCTCTAGGTCTGTGGCGCCGTCACACAGCCAGCCACACTGAACGGACCCACAGGCCCTGGCCCCAGGGCCTGGACATGTGCACATCCAGGTTGCCATGGTGACAGTGCCAAATGCTGGAAGTCTGGTCAGTTGGTGATCAAAAAAAAACCAAAATGAACAGCTAAGATATTCAGCTGAGGGAAAAAAGGGACAAAGACATAATTTTTCGCCACAGAGCCTGATGGTCTGACAATGGCAGTCAGGTCTCCCTTTTTGGGGGGCGCCCAAAAGATGGTGGATTCCCACTGTATCACAGCCTCAGCTGAAACCCACTGGCCTGACTTGTCAAGGTTCTTCTCCTGCTGGCTGCCTGCTACGGCACCAACTCTATTTTATGGGTCTCCAGAGCAAGGTCTCTGTCCGTTCACTTAGCTCAGTCCTGTCCCAACCCAGGCCTCACGGTCAGGCCCGACACCCAACCAGGGCCATCCTTCACCCCACTTGCTCTTTCAAAATGGATTCCATGTTTACTTCAAGGAAGACTTCCCAGGCAATCTCACGCTTTGGTTGTGTGTTTATCTCAACCCAAATTATTCCTCTGGACCTGCTGTGGCTCATGCTAGTGTGTCTGAGTTACTGCGTCAATCCTGAGGGCAAGCAACTGTTCCTCGCACACATCAGACACACAGCGGGAGCTGTACGCCTTCTTTTAAGCTGCCCCCAGAGTCTAAGTTAGACTCCGACTTTGCCAGGCATGCTGTCTGCCTGCCTTCGCCTCTTCTTTTCCTCAGCCTCCTCATTTCCCTGATTCATTTTCCTTTCTCATCTTCTCTGACTCACTCCCTATAAACAAAAGATGGCTCTCCAGCTAGAAATCGTGGCTTACAAATTCATGCTGCTGTTCACATCTGCTGCTGCTGGGTTCGCCTGTAAAGTGCTGTGGGGTGCGCAGGGTCATATTGAGAAAGTCAGACTAAATCACAGATACCAACAGGAGGTGCCTAGAGCAAAGGAGACAGCTGGCAGGGATGGACAGGCAGCAAGCCTGCCAACTTCGACTTCCCTAAGGGAGCTATTAGGACTACCAAAAGAAAAGGAGATTTAACCAAAAGCAAAGCTGCAAAGCCAAATGTTTTCAAAGTACTCAAGTTCAGATGGTTAAGAATTGTGACTGTAATGTTACACGCCTCAAATAAAACCTGCAGAATTGATACATATGGGGGGGGGTCCACACAGCCAAGAAGTGTGGCTCTGCCCCTCTGCTGGATTTAACATCTCCCTCTGTGAGAGTGAATTCTGTGACCAATTTCCCTCCCCTAATACATCTTTCTCACCTGCCAGTGCACTGCTTGGTCACAAGAACAGTATAAGGTCAATGCAGTTGCTCAACACAAACACTCACACTCAAGAACACAAAAGGCCTCCCAGCAAGGAGTCAGACAGAAGATGGAGAATTCGGGGTCACAGATTTCAGTTAAGGTGTATTCCTGGGCTTTGATTTACAACTAAGCAGCTGAAGGGCTGAAAGAAAACTGTGGTAGGAAATGGAATCTCTATAAAGAATTATAAAGGACTCAGAATATTGGTGAGTTAAGCATAAATCTTTTTGAGGATTTAACCATCACAATGGTGTACTGTTTTACTACTCTTTTCTATGCAAGCAGAAAAGGCCCATCAAATCAAACAGATTTCCCAAAATGTTAGCTTATGTGTTTAAGTTCCTATTCCCAGCCCTGAGCTACCATGTATGCTAGCTAGTCTTTTAACCCAATCTGCAATGCACAGCGACGTGTGAAGCACATGTAGAAAGGGGTTATTTGTAGTGAAGCTTGACTCAGGGCAATGAATCTCCCAATCCACCTCCACCCCATCATATATGTGCTCTGTCGCCTCAGTCATCCATATTATGGTCTTTCTTAAACAGCACACTGCTACTGAAAATGCTTATCTTTGGTGGCCCCAGATGGAGTTCAATGCCCAGAAGAGGAGAATGAGAGAACATGCACGAATGTGCCATATGGGTACCAACCCAACACATTTCCGTTTTAAGACTGCCTTTGGGAAGGAAGAAAACAAAGGCCCAAGGAGCTGAAATGATTTTCAAAATATAATCTAAGCGAAATGGCTGCTGGTGGTAATAATGAGGCTGTTGCCTCCCTGGACTAAAGTCAGCACTCTGAAAAATCAGCTTTGACAGAGCTGCTTCAGCTTCTTCTCATTTATCATAATTGTGATTCATATTCCCATCAGAGACAATTCCTTTTAAAGCTGGGCACTGGGAAGGAAAATTGATAATGCCTGAGTTTGGGCCTGAATGACAATAAATCTGCAGTAGTGTCCAGCACACCCTCGCTAGTGCAACATTGACGGAAACAAAGCAAGAGCATCACCCATGCTCGGCAAGCAGTGGCCCAGTGAGCATTTTCCCTTTAATGCAGAGAGCTGCCTAGATACTATGTATTCAAAAAAAATCCCACGGTAACTGGGTGAACTCTTGAGTGAACATTACAGATTCATATTTTAAAAGCTGGCATTTTACAGACACAGTCTAATGATGACATTATGTGGGACACGAAAGGTAGAGTTCTGCAGATTAAAAATGTCACCACCACTCATACAACAAACTCAAAAGAAACCTGAAGACAAGAGCAAAAGAACTGGATATTGGCAGATAATCCATGCTGAAAAGCAGCCCCCTCACAAGTCAGGGAAAGAAGTGACCATACTGAGCCCTTCACTGGCCTCCAAGGACTCCTCTTCAATGGAATTGAGAGGAGGAAAGAAGCTTTATGGGCTGCAAAGTTTCACCCCAGACATTTACCTTATGCTGAAGGAAGGCAGAAATGACAAGGGGTAGCATGTGACTCCCCAGCTAAGGGCTAACGTGGCTATAGACAGAAGCCAGGTCTTGGTTTTGGATAGGAGAGATGTAGTAGGCTCCATATGAAAGAAGTCCAGTTCCCTGCCCTCTCCCACATCATGGTCCATGTTCTCCATGGCTATGGAGCAGTGATGGCCAACCTTCCAGAGACTGAGTGTGCAAACGGCAGCCCCAAGCCCGATAATGTATTGCAAAATGCCAATAGGGCAGTTAAACCTCAATATCTGATGCTCAGTTGCTGGGGTGACTGGGCTCGTGTGACAACAGAGGGGGCTCTGTGTGCTATTACGGCACCTTGCCATCAGTTTGCTGCCATAGCTACAGTCTGCTTAACCAGACCACATCCATTAATGGGAATGTAAGATCCAGGAACCAGCTGACTAAGCCCAGCCCTCTGGCACTATCAGCTTTCCTGAGGGAAAAAAAAATGTGTGGAAGTTCAGGAGATGTAATACTCCTGGTTCATGCCCAAAGACAAGGTGGGGGCAAGAAATAGCTAACTCCATTCACCATCTCGGCCTTGCATGGCAAAGAGAAGGCTGCTTATTTTTAAGAGTCCAAAAAGTAGGCAGTTTTTCAATTCCATGGCCAAAGAAGGCTAGGAGACTGAGGGCATCCTCAGAAGCAGTCCGACTTCCCTAGGATGGAGCTCCAAGCGGCGAGCCTAGCTGGCTACTCTGCAGAACACAGAGGTCCTGAGATGTCTGCTTAGTATGCAGCACCAGAACCATCCTCAGAGAGGCTGGAGTGGGCCAGACTGGGAGAATTAATAATCTACTCTTCTGAGTTCAATTCTAGGGTCACTGCCCCCCATCTGTTCGGCATCATATCTTCAGCAACTTCCTATGGTGACACAGTCACACTACAACCCAAGGCCTTGCCCTGGACTGAGATCACTGCCTCAGGCAAGTTCTCCTGTGGCCTGGTCACTTCAGGTCACAGTGTCCCAGTTCCCCAGGAAGAAGGCTGCTGGGAGGTAGAACTGTGGGTGCCACTAATGTCAAAGGGGCTCCCAGCTTGTGTGGGCAGCAGGGCTTCTCGCCTGGCGCCAGCTGCCACTCCCTCCACACACATCGAGTGTGGCTCTGGAGCAGCTCTGCTCCTCAGTGGGCTCCCCCCGGCCATGCCACCTCCGGCACAGCAGTAAAGTGCTCAATGTCCACTCTAGACACTCCCGTTCCTTCTAAGAGCCCCCAGTTCCAGGGCCTACCCAATGGGGTGTCACCTCCAGCACCCTTCTTGAAGGAAGTTTGCATCGGGTCTCTGCTGAGCCTAACAGGGGTGTTCATGCTCAGCTACTTGAAAGTCCCTAGTCCAAAGTCCCCTTGAGGATGAGACGATGCATGGACCAGGGTCTGAGAAGGGTAGGGCCTGGTAAAAGTATAGGCCCTCTTATGGCCCTGACTACTTCCTACAGGTAGAACCCCAGGGAGGCATGCAGCCTGGAACTCGCTGTTCGCTTCAGCAGGTGCTCATGGCAAAACCTCACCCTTTGGGGGACAGGCGTCTAAAACCAAAGCATGCCAAACTCAGCTAATATCGCTGAGCTGTATCACACCAGCTACACAGTGACCATCTATTAAGATCAGATCACGTGATTTCTGGCTCCCAGATCATGTGTGTACTTACTTTTGTGCTTGTGAAAGGAATGCGTCAAGCAGCGTTAACTCTAGGCTGGGCACCAAAAGAAACACAGGCATAATAAGATGAATTAAAACATCTATGCTTGCTGGAGTAGGCAATCTTAAGGTAAGTGAAATGGCTAAGGGCCTTGCTAAAAATGAACCAAAATACTACGAAATACACACATAGAATGTCCAAGTACAGGATGTGTAGGGAGGAAGGGGCTGAGTCTCAGGGAGGAGAACTCTGAGACAGAAAAAACATGACCTTTCGCTTTGGAAAATCTGAATGGCAGATTACAGACATTCCAGTTCACGACACAGAAACAAAAAATTTTCTTAGCAGGTCACCTGAGAAGCAAGGGCACCTAGATGTCATGTCTGGATGTGAAGCTGCCCCAGAAATGAGCCGGCTCAGCAGACAGGCCCCTGGGCACAGCCCATTCTCTCTCCACATCCACAACTCTGAACAGCTGTGTCCCTTTCAGCCCCAGACTCTCCACCAGGAACACAGAGTCATCACTGCATCAGGCTTGCCTCACACAGAATCTCCTGGGAGTGACCCTGACATGGTTAAATAAGACCAAAGGTATGGAAAGATAACATAAAACAAATAATTAACAAATATAAAATCCTATTATAATATTAGGGATAAGAATGTATTAGGGATGCTACTATCCATAGTAATCAGGAAAGGAATTCCCATCCAATTAAATATTTTATTTACTAAAGAAAGACAGAAAGCTCTAACTGGTTACTATGAGCGGGTGCTGTGTTAAGCGTTTTATAGGTGTTATTCAATTTATAAAACTAGCCTGGGAATTTACCCTTGAGTTGCAGATGAGGAAAATAAAGCTCAGAGAAGTTCTCTGTCTCCCTAACTGAGCAGCGGAAAGACTTGTCCCACATTATGTCAGATGCAGAGCCTGGGCCAGCGAGGGGACATCACAGTGCATGGCATCTTCCCCTGCAGTCTGCGACATCTGAGTTTAGGGAAGGCCATGCAGCCACAGGGCAGGGAATCTGAGGTTCAGGTTTGTCCAATTCCAAACACACACTCTTTCCACTATCTCAAGTTGTTTCCCTGTGATAACTATGAATGACAGTTATGGATAACATATACTTAACTCTAAAATGACAGTTAATAGTTAAGATTTCAGTTTTTAAATATCTATTGAGCTCACATTAAATGCCAACCACCACATTGAAGGCTTTGCTTTCAATGGTTCTTTAGCATTTTTCCTGCCTCAGTCATGTTTGCAAACCTAAGTTACTGTAGGAGGAACATACAGCAGGTTTAAATGATAGTGTCCAGCTCACCATGAAAATGCAAAAGCAAAACACATTTCCCTCAAATAACCTGGTGGAAACCTGTGACACCTTCAGGTGGAGAGGCCAAGGGGGACCCCCTGATGCTGGGGGCACAGGACACTAGAAATGGAGACCAGGAGGCTTCTAGGTATGCGGCCCCATCTGCATCACGACTGAGATATCGTATCCTCTGAAGTGGTCACTTCTAATTTCAGACCACTTAGAGGGGACAGTGGTTGCTTTCCAGGCCCCTTGGCTTCCTTTGGAAGCCATACGGAACACACACCAGCTCACCCCACAGCTGCAAATTGTGTGGTTAAGGAACACCCTCCCCAGAGGCCCACTTCAGAGTGAGGTTATGGAACAGAAGAAAGAATGGACAATGAAGAGAAATGTCAACCCCAAACTCCCTTACACCATTGCTGAGAGTTGGGTCTGTTATGCAGTTACAGAAAGCACACTGGGTGGACAAGAACTGCTCCTATCATCCCACAAACCACAACCTTGTCGTGCATGCATGTGCATGCAGGGCTCTGCTTGCTCACTGCCGCACTGGTGAGGAGTCTCCTATTTCCCAGGACACCCCCACCCCCACGCTGACTCTCCCCACTTAGACTTCACCCTGCAGTCTGGTCCTTCTGCAAGTTCTATCCCATTACCATCATCCATCTATCAAACTTGCACTGTGATCCCTGCCCCTAACATAAATGTTCTGCTGCCCCTGAATTCTTAGTTTCTATAATGACATGATTGACCAGTTGCTGCATTTTCTTGGCTTCATGGAACATTACAGGGCTGAGACCTTATCAGTTGTCAAATCTGTACACCAAATGCCCACACACTGCTGTGTTTCCTCTGAGTAACTGACACAGGCAGGCTTGCTGAACCCGGAGGCATTAAAAATAACAAGAGGCCTCAAAGTGTGATGGTCAGAGCAGAGATTCTCCCTGGCTTCAGATCCCAACTTCCTTTACTAGTTGTAAATCTCTGAGGAAGAATTTGTCTTCTTTGAGTCTCTAGTTCCCGGTCCTTGGAGTAGACATAATAAAAGACACTGCAGAGAGATGTTACAAAGATTAAGTGAACAAAAGAGCTCAGGAGAGTGCCTGGTATACAACAAGCACTCAGTAGATTCAGACTCTAGCTGACAGGAAAAGCAGGGAGCCTGCTCCACTCTGAAGCATCAGTGTAATGGCTAGTTGCTTGTAACAACTTGGAAAGTTTAGAAGTTTAAGTTGGCTCAGTGATTCTACACAATATGGTGTAGGAGACCTCCCCTAGGAGAAATGAGGAAGGATGGATGTGCTTCTCCTGTTCTTCTGGGGAGCTCCAGGCTTTGCCTTCAGCATGGACATCATCTCCTGGCCTCTGGTGCTGACTCTTCAGCTTCCAGCTTGCATCCTTCAGCCTTCCAGTGTAGACTCTGCAGCTTTCTGTTGCACACCCATTGGCCTCCTGATGCAGACTTGCACTGACACTGCAGTGAGCTCCAGATCTTGACCTGAATCCTCCAGTGTGCAGACACCCCCTGCCTCATCCGACTCTGCAGCTGACCATCATAGGCCAATCTTGTAATTTCTTATGCATTTTCACATCCTGTGTTATATCTGTTTCTCTAACAAAACCCTGACTGGTACAGAATTTGACTGCTTACATGCTTTCAGCAGCTTCAGACTTCCATGCCAGCACCTACCTGTTGCCTCAGGTAGTACTTGCCACAGGTAAAAAGGTTGAAAAGGACTAGTCAATACGTTTTTCTCCAGGAGCAGCACTTTGCTTAATGAACTATGTAAATGCAAAACCCCAATGCCAACAATTCAGATTAGAGAGACACATGTTATTTCCAACCACACACACTCTCATTAGTGTGTGTGTGTGTCTGTGTGTGATGTGTGCCGAGATTCCGGAATTCAGCTTACTTATCAAATGAGATCTGTGAGTGTAATGCCGGAACTAAGACTTCATCAATTCCCACCCCACCAGGGCTCTCGAGTGGCTGATAACCATAATACAAGTTTCTGTCATATTCAGTCAGTCTCTGTCATATTCATCCACTATTTTGTTAATTCAACATCCATTGTGAGCACCTGCCACATACCTAAACTGGCTCTTAGGTGTCAGGAAATGTGCTTGGTACAATGAGAATATGAAGATGCCAGAGACACAATAGCATCTGGTCTATATTCAGTGAAGGTCAGCAAAGTCAGTAGGGAGATGGCATTAGTGTGATTTAACCATTCCACAATGTATACATGCCTCAAAATATCACATTGTACCTCATAAATATATACAAATGCTACTAGTCAATGAAAAAATAAAATAAATGTGTTGGGGAGAAAATGCATAAATGGTAGCTGTACAAGGCAAAGTAAGCAGCAGTAAAACAGGGATATGGATAAACACTTATTTAGGACCTTCGAGGCATGAAGACATTGATGGGGTTCATATCACATTTCAATCTATAATAAAAGTTAGAATCACCAAGTCAGGAAGACTATTCAGATCTGCTCTGAAATACATTCTGTCTTAATTTGAAAGGAGATGCTTCCTCTTCTTAGAGGGAGAAGAGGAGGAGGCAGGAGGATAAAGGAAGAGCACTGGAAGGAGAAGAAAAGAAGAGGAGATCCCTAACACTCTTCCTTCTGTTCATCTTGAGTAATGAAGACATTAGCCTTTTCCCTTGCCATCAGTTCTTTCTGACCTATGGTTACATGCTCGGACAGGACTCTGCCAAGAAACTAGAGGTATCCTCTAGGGGATAATTTCCCATCACAAACATGTCTTACAACTGGCTCTTGGCAGAAATCAAAGCATGACTGCCGGGCGTGGTGGCGCATGCCTGTAATCCCAGCACTCGGGAAGCTGAGGCAGGAGGATTATTGTGAGTTCGAGACCAGCCTGAGCTATAAAGTGAGCTTAAAAGCCAGCCTGAACTGCATAGTGAGACCCTGTCTCAAAAAGACAAAAAAAAAAGAAATCAAAGCATGAGACAAGTGACATATATGCATTCCTGATTTGTTTTTTCCTAAGTAAAAACAACAAACAAAAAGACCATTGAAAAGGTCAGGATTACTTTCACTGTAAGCTACTAAAGAGAGGGCCATCTTTACAAACCAGAATTAGTTTTCTCTTTACTGAGTTACCCAGTTACTTTTCCCGTTGCCGAGACAAACCAACCACCCAAAGTTGAAGGAACAGAAGTTTACTTGGCTCACAGTTTGTAGAAGTTTCAGTACATAGTCAGCTAGCTCCAAAGCAGGTTGGCATGGCAGAGGGGCATCACAGAGGAAAAATAATCCATGGCAGAGCAGGCAGAAGGTAGCAAGCAGCAGTAGCAGTAGCCACAGCATCAAGCCTACTTCCCTCTCTTTTATATTCCAACTGGGTTATAAATCTATTGATTGGTACACCATACACACACAAAGTAGGGCTTCCACTAGCCATACCCAGAACTATGTTAATTCCAATAGGTGATTAATTAGTAGCATACACCCTTAATCTTATTATCATTGTCCTAGATCCACCCAGCTCTGAAAATCTTTACCTATGAGTGGGTGTTAGTGGACATCTAGACACAAGCCGTAACAACCAATCCTTATAACAGTGTACGAGAGAAATTGGAAGGCTGACCATCCCAATACCCAAGGTTTTAACATAAGTCTATGAGCTGTGGGAAAAGAAAGCAGAGAAAAACTCAGCAGAGTGGCAGAGCTAAGAGGTCCCAAACTAAACTAAACAAACATGTGATCCCAGGACTAAAATGGCCTCTTTGGGTCAGTAGAGTTACCTCTACTTATTAGCCCAGTGCTACACACATGTCATTTCAGATTAATTAGGCTCTCTGACTCATTAGAATTGTTTCTGGGAAGAATATAACATAACTCCTTAAATTTTAAGTATGGGCTCCATGTTCTCATCATTTTGCTAGTGTCATAAAAAGATTCACCCATTTATTTAAAATTGTGAACAACAGACAAGATCCCTAGTCGGAGAAATTTGAACAAGTTTAAAAAATATGCTTTTAGACTAATAAATTAGGGGGGAAAACATTACAGGGGGGCTAAAGCCCACCCAAATACTTCAGGACCCATGGTTGGCACTGTGATACACCTACTCTCCCTGAATGGTAATCAACATGCCAAACTAGGCTGTGAACATCTTCAGCATACAGATCATGCTTTGGGTGCTTTGATTCCCCCATGACCTACATCTCAGAGCCATGTAAATGCTTTGCAGATTCTCTCAGCTAACTCAGAACTGAGAATGAGCTAACTAAAGATCCCACCAAATTAGAGACCATCTAATTCTATCAGTTGCTATTTAACATCATGAAATACACAGAAACTGTACAAGCACAAACTCCTATCTCTAGATGAAAACCTAATCTTTGAAGCTAGGTTGACCATGAGACATGCTTTGTAGTATTTCCTGTGCAGTCAGGGTTTTGTTCATGAAGTCTCTGTCTATACCTATGTCTTCAAGATTTCCACCTAATTGCTCTTCCAGTAGATTCAGTGTTTCTGTTTTAATATTTAGAGCTTTGTTCCAGTTTGACTTTAGGGCACAGGTCTATGTTTAGTCTTTGACACATAGAAAGTTAGTTTTTCTAGCACCATATTAAAGAGACCATCTATCTTCCTGTGAACATGTTTGATCCTTTTGTCAAAGATAAGGTGGCCAAATATATCTGGAGCTGCATCTGTATCTATTGCATTCTACTGATCCTCAGGTTTGCCTTTTTTGTTCATTTTTTGTTTTACTAATATCATGCTGATCTTATCACAGCAGCTCCATAGTATAATTTCAAGTCAGTGATTATGATGCCCACACCACCCCCGACTTGCTTTTGTTGCCCAGAACTGCTTCTGCTATTCTAAGTCCCTTCTGGTTCCAAACAAATTTTAGGAATGTTGTCTCTAGTTCTGTGAAATATGCTAATGATACTTTGACTGGGATTTCTTTAAATCTGTATAACAATTTTAGAAGTAGGACAATTTTCACACTATAAGTTCTTCCTATCTATAAGCACGAGGTATGTTTCTGTTTTCTGATACCCTCTGTGATCATCTTTTCTAGAGTACTGTAATTTTCAGTACATAGATCTTTTACTTTCTTTTTGTTAGACTGATTCCTAATTATTTTTTATGCTATTATAAAGAATATGGTTTCCCTAATTCTTCTGTTTGTTGCTTGTGTACAGGAATGCTACTAACTTTTGATAACTGATTTTGTATCCAGGCACACTGTTGAATTTGGTTATTATTTTTTTATTCATTTTTTTAATTTCATTTTTTCATTTATTTTTATTTTATTAAAATACAAATGTCAATCAGACAGTTTCAAGACACCTTAACCATACAGATTCGATGAATTATTACATTGCAAACTGTTTTCATAATGTTTTGGTATTGTACAAGGTACATACATGATATTATATTTACAGATATTATTTTAGCAGATATCTCTTATCAGTGAGTTAAGAGTGTAGTTGCTTACTTATCTTTTTTTTATACCTGAATTATATAAAAATTCAATAATTATTTACCTAGTGGATGACCATAGTACTAAAAGCCGACATAATATCCTGTCCAACCACCATTAGTGCAGATCTTGCCTCTCATAGAATTATGTAGAAGCACAGCGTTATCTATCCCAACTGTACTGTCTATACACACACATCATGATTTTTTCTTTCTACAACCCTTCCTTTGTCTACACCTGTC
>PVKA01017996.1:0-39399 GCA_004027165.1 Ctenomys sociabilis | reverse complement strand
TCAGTTTTTTTTTTTTTTTTTTTTTTTTTTTTTTTTTTTTTTTTTTTTTTTTTTTTTTTTTTTTTTTTTTTTGCGGAACCAGGGATTGAACTCAGACCCTTGCACTTGCCAGGGAAGTGCTTACTCCACTGAGCCATACTTCAGTGTTCTTACAGCACCTAGGCTTATGTGTGTTATTTTATATCACACCTGTACATAAATAACCAATCGTCACAGATCGTAAGGTCCTTGGGAGAGGGGTGACTCGGTCTTTTTTCCTGTTATGCTCATATAGTCATCGTGTTGGCATGCAACAAACATTTGCTGGCTGGGATTAGCAGCCAGATTGGCTGGAAGTAATCTGATTCCAGTTGATGGTAGGTGATGTGAGATAATCATTTTAATTTGACATTAATTTCATTTTTTGTGCATTTGTTTCATTCTGAAAAGCCTTTTTATTAAACTGTGCTGATGGCATACATGGAACACTTAACTGGAAGACCAAACAGGCCAGCACTTTTGTTATCAGCAGGAATACGGCTGCTGGGAAGAAAGATGGTGAGTGTAGGCTGTAAATGTGTACCTCCTTTGGGAGTCCATTAAATGTTTGCTTCCAATGTTCCTTTTGCTTTTTTAGTTGCTTGTGATTTTTTTTCAAAGCCTATCTGAACCCATGAAATTGTGTTTTTCTAATCTTCTAAAACATCTGATCCTCTGTGCTCTTAATCCATTATTTTCCTTTGCTGTAACTTTGTAATGAAACATTACTCCAGTTTTTAACCTATGTTGCCTCTTATCCAGTAACTAGATTAGCACTTCTAAAAATTGTCCTTGTGTGGTTTTATAATGATTTATTTATAACATTGAAAAATATTAAGTAAAATTAATATGTAAATAGTTTTAAACTGCTTGACTTAGAAAAATGGCCATAAAAATAGCTTGTCTAGTATTAGGTGATTTTTGTTGGAAAATACAAATTGATTTTTGCTGTTCAATAGTTAATGTAACACTTGTTTGCTATTAGAAAGATGACCTGACCCTTCAATGTTGATCCTTCTAAATTTTTCTTTCAGTTTCTAAATATATCTATCAGTGTTATCCCATGATCTATGAAATAATGCATTGTTTGAGAAAAAAATTAATAAATTTTAATTGGTATTATAAACTTTAATATTCCTTCTTAATTATATGGCTAAACTTATAGTCCGCCCATTAGTAAGTATTTGTGGTCATGAACATCAACCATACAGTACCCTGCTTTTATAACTTTGGTAACAAGTAAAGGGAATGATAATAAACTCCTTTTAAAAGAACAATAATTTTATAAGCTAAAATAACCTCACTGTAAGAAATCTACTGAATGCTTCTAGAAGTGATTCTGATTTGCCTCACTTTCTTCATACATCTCTGAAGTTGAGGGTCACCAACTTTTTTAGAGTTCACTTATTAAAAAAATTTTTTTTTATACCAGGAATCAAACTCAGGCCCTTGTGTACTTGCCAGGCAGGTGTTGGGCCACTACGTTCCTTCCCTGGCCATTTGTTGTTTGGAGATTTTTTTTTTTTTTTTACTAATTTTTTATAGGTGGTAACAAACTATATTGTTGAGCTGGAATCTTCTATCTCATAAGTGTCATCATAGGACAAATATTTCCCACAGCTCTTATTTCCTGCTGTCTTTGATGCAGACTCACAAGTTTCTGTGTAATCTTAAAGAAATTCTTATTGCTGGCGTTCACAGGAAGGCATACAGCCCTATAACACGAACTTCCCATGGGAAGGTCACACGCATGTGTTTCAGAAGCACTAGATAGCCTTTTTCCAGAGCCTAAGCCTCATAAGTCTTTTCCTCCTTACCCTCAGTAAATGTTTTCAGCAGAGTGTCACAGATATTTCCAGGGATTTCCTTCAAAGAAATCCCTCCTGATTTCCCTTATCTAGCTTGTTCCCTTCCAAGCCAGAACCTACAGTTTTATGGGCACATGTCTTTCCGTTGACTAATGTTCATTTTTTAAACTAATTTTCTTTCTTTTTTTTTTTTTTTTCTAGTTATGAGACCTAGCTGTCTGCCACTGCTGTGATCTCCACTGTAGAATTTAGTTAGTTCCGGTACTGGAAACTGAACTCAGTACCAGGCACCAGCCAGGGAGGTGCTGTGCCACTGAACTGTATCCCTGGCCCTACACTGTAGTTTCTGTTCTCTCATTGCCGAAGGAATTGAGACCTTCGCTGCCTCTTTTTTTTCTTTTTTTTTTTTTTTTTTCTTTTTGAGACAGGGTCTCACTATGCTGGCCTTAAGCTCACTTTGTAGCTCAGGCTGGGTCTCGAACTCACAACAATCCTGCTGCCTCAGCCTCCCGAGTGCTGGGATTACAGGCCTGCGTCTCCACGCCCGGCTTTTTTTTTTTTTTTCTGTCTTTTTGACTTCGCTGCCTCTTGAGATCCCACAAAAGACTCTTTGGCCTTTGCACTTTTGCGTTGAATTTCTGCTATTCTTTCTGTCCCCTCTCTCTCTTCTCTGTAATTCTGATCCCTAAAATTTCTGCCCCCGGTTCTGTACTGTGCCTGTTTGATCCACAGAAGAAGACTTTAACCAGCCGTTAGGTTGAGCTGTGTCATCTGTTTCAGTGCCCAGCTTGGTGAAATGCACTGTCTACTCTAGAATCTCCAACAGGTACTGCTCGCCTCTTTGAACTTCAGGTGCCCAGCAGGCTGATGTTCTCCTTGGATCCGACAGATAACTGCCATCTCCAAACTAAAAGGCACAGTCAGTAGTGACTCTGCCAACATAACTAGCTCAGGTTATGTCCTCTTCTTTCCTCAGTTTCTCCTGATTTCATCCCTCATCAGCTCTGTGAAGAAAATCATTCTGGCTTTTAAGTTTGTAATAACAAATACTTGGAGCTTCTGTACCAAGGTTGCCTAAAATGCTGTCTGACATGCCAAATATTCTTTGTGCTATTCTTGACTGAGAACGCCAGTCAATCTTTTGGGCATATCCAAGGGAGCACAGTTGATTAAAAGAGCATTTGTGAAGTAAATTACATTTAGCAGTGTATTTTTGTGTAACTCACATTTTAAATAATATTCTAACTCTTATCTAAAATAACAGGTAACATCTCTTTTGTAAATAGGATTCTAAGCAACTTGACTGCCTCAAATCAACATGTCTGACATTAGTGTAACATGAGGGCTAAGTCATGAAGAGAACTCTCAATGTGAGTTCTCTTTTATCCCCCTGAGCTGGGGTAGGGACCTTATTTTTTTTTACAAATTTCTTATTGGAACAACTTAACTATAAATAAGTTTCCCTATTTATATACCTCACTTAAAAAGAAATCTTCGAATTCTTCTTTAAAATTCATGTTCTAAAATGGTCCATCCTTAGATATACTGAGGGATTTCCATTATGTTGTTTTTAAGAAACTAAGATAAAGTTAAATCAGCCGGGTGTGGTGGCGCAGGCCTGTTATCCCAGCACTCAGGAGGCTGAGGCAGAAGGATTGTTGTGTGTTCGAGACCAGCCTGAGCTACAAAGTGAGCTTAAGGCCAGCATAGTGAGACCCTGTCTCAAAAAGACAAAAAAAATTTAAAAATAAGATAAAGTCAAATCATCGTGTTCAGGTCTCCTGATTATTTCCAGATTAACTATTAAATTCAAACTGAATACTCAATGAAATACTATGTACTTCAGGTAATTTGATAGAATTCTCCTCTACCATATTTCTTTTAATCATTTATTTATTTGGTACAGGGTGTCACTATGCAGCTCAGACTTGTAGTGATCCTCCTGTCTCAGCCTCCCCAGTGCTGGGATTACAGGCATGCGACACCATACCCACTTTCAGTGGCCAGCATGGTGCACTAGGGTTTTTCATGGTTCACTAGGGCTGGCACAGATGCAGTACCAGGGATCAAATCTGGGTCTTTACATTTGCCAGGCAGGCACTTAGCCAAGCTCTTTCTCCAGCCCTCTCCACTGCCATCTTCAAAGAAATCTCTTCTGGCTTACTGATAGTTGGGTCTGCATAGCTTAAAAATGAAAATCTTTGTAGATGACTCCTTTTTTTCCTTGGATGGAGCAAAAAAAAACCCCTAATGCTGAACATATCTCTTCGCTTCTAAAAGATGGAAAAGTCAGGAGAAAGATCACAAAGTTCTAGAACTTTAAAGAATGATTTACAAGAAATGAGGTTTCCTCCTAAGTCTTAGCTCTGAGGGATAAAATGTTTCATGACCTTCACCTTTGTGTGTTTCTTTTTCAGACATGAGTTTGTTTGAAGTTGTGGTTGTCCACTCACTTTTTCCAGCTGTGCAGGGTAACTCAGATAGCTTTATGAAGTATTAAAGTAAACAGAATTATCTGGTCAAATTCTGGTCCTTCATAAACCAACTAGGGACAGAAAGAGGAATGTTACAAGAGGATGTATTGCCATCGCCTATACTGATTTGTATTTTCTAATCAATAAACTGCTCTGCTACCTTGGTTCAAGTCTTGTGCTCTTGCTTTTACTCATCCTTTAGGCTTGAATCAGACACAGGGACTGTGAGTTTAGTTTTGTCATCAGTGACATTGAGGAATAATTCTTTCAGAATGGCCACTGAATGTCAGAAATCCGGGGTTGAACAGGAGGCTGAGGCTATATCCAAATAGGAAGTAATCTGCCAGTCTCTTAAAAATATTTGGCATGCTCAGACAGGGTGAGCCTTTTCAACTTTCCAGCATTCTGGAAGACCAGTGTTTTATTGATTATCAATTAATAATGGTTTGTAATCCCTTTTTCCCATTGACACATAAAAAAATATGCATGCCCATGATAATTAACGATCAAGATATTTAATCCCACTTCGGAGAAATTAAGTAGTCTTAGTAGCAAAAAATAATTTTCATGAAGAAATCCTTTTGCTTTTTAGTAGAAAAAAGATTGAAGGACTAATTTCTTTTCTACCTCACGTGAAGAGAACAGAAACTTAACCAAGGCAAGCTCATCTGCCCTAGTGAAGTCTGTAACCTAGGTGTGGACGACCTGACTGGAACAACAATGAAAAGCTACCCACCTCCAAACGAACGGCCTTTTAAGTCACCTGAAAGGTAAAAGGCAAGCTACTTAGCAAAGCTTTTGAGTCAAGTCCAAGATTTACAAAGTTGTATTAACACAATACAAGGTAGGGGGTATAGCTCAGTGGTAGAGCATTTGACTGCAGGACACAAGGGAAATCTGAGAAGACATCAAAACTGAAAACTGATGTGTGCCAGCCTGGATATTGATATGTCTAAAAATGTTTGTCTTTAGCAGTTATCTGCTTTAATAATTAAACTTCAATTTGACTGTAGCAATAACATATTAAAAATTAAATTAGGAAGGAATCCGTAAATATACAGGTTCACCAACCCTGAAATGAGCTGTGTTGATGCAGAGGTAGCCAAAAGCATTCATCTCATGTGATCCAGTCAGTTCACTTCTTAATGTGCTATGTATGTATGTAGGGGCTTGGGCTTTTTTTTTTTTTTTTGCCGTGCTGGGAATTGAACTCAGGACCTTGTGCTTGCCAGCCAAGCACTTAACTCTACTGAGTTATCTTCCCAGTCCCAGGCTTGGGCTTTATGTAGAACGTCCACCTGTTAGAACTCTACAATAAAACTGAAAAAGCCTTATTTTTCCTATCAGTGCTTAGGTAAGAATTTATCTTAAAAGCTGCACTAGATGGATTACTATTTAGTACTCTGTATTTGAAATGTATTTTAAAATCTTCATCTTGTTCAAAATGTTTTTCTGGCAATGCTGTGAACAGTTGGAAAATATGTATTATTTTATTCAATTAATTTGGACTCAGCACCTTTGTGATAATTCCCAATAAATAAATTATATCTTAAGACTCTGCATGAGGGGTATGTAAATTGATAGCATTGCGTTTTTTAAAATAGACTTTATGTGTGAGTTACTTATTACATACTATGTGGCAATATTCTTAGGATGCTTTAGCTATTGCTAAGGGCAATAAATTAATCCATAGCACTCTTTAAGTTAATGCAGTATATTTTTCTCATCAAATATATTTCAAAAAATTATTATTATGATTTTATTTCATTAAAATATTTATAATACATAATTATATTTCATTAAAATATTTGAGGAAATTCTTTCATATAACACATTGTATCTACCTTGATTTCACATTCAGGTTTACATAATACTGTATATGGGATAGATAATATCAATTGTAGAGGCTGGTGTGATAGCTCAGTGGACTAAAGCACCTGCTTAGGCAAGCTTAGACCTAAGTGCAGGCAGTGGGTTCCATCCCTGGCACCACATGCCACCCCAGCCCTGTTCCCAGGGCAGGCTGAGCTGGCCACAGAGTCAGGACATAGTGGTACACACTTGTAATTCCACCACTGGAGAGGCTGGAAACAGGAGGATCACTATGAGTCTGAGCTGCATAGTGAGACCCTCTAACAACCAAATACATTTTAAAAATTTATATATATATTTTTTTTTAAATGGAGAGAAAGTACTGTTTTATTTCCAAAAGTATTTTCTGCTTTATTTTATTTTGAAAAGTGAAAACAAAAGCAAAGGGTCGGGAAGATGGCTCAGTGGAATAAACACTTCCCTGGCAAGTGCGAGGGCCTGAGTTCAATCCACGGTTCCACCAAAAAAAAAAAAAGGGCAAAAGCAAATAGCAGAAACAAAGACAGATACAGGGCAACATACAGCAATACATATGCTACAGATTTTCAAAATAAGAATAGCTATGAGAAAGTATTTAATATGTAGAGTTTGTGCTGCTGTTGTTTCAAGTAATGCCCTGGCATAATTATAGAGAGGATCACCGACTCAGAAGTGGGCTGATCCAGTAAGAACTTGGAAATACACCTTTCAAGGCTCTCTTGGCAGCCACATAGGTGTGGCATGTGCAGGCTCCCATTCTGTTCATCTAAGCAGTCACTGTGCAATGAAGCAGCCGGCGTTTGCTCTCTCAGTTTCAGCGTGCAGTCCCACCTCGTTTGGTAGTCTGGTTTCTAAACCTGTAGCAAATTAATAGCAGCAAATTAGAGGGGCTGGAGAAGCAGCTATAGCAATCACTGTGATGGCAGTGAGAGATGGCTGCTGACAGCCTGTCTACGGAGGAGAAAACGGAAAATCCGTGACACATGGAACCTTCACAGACTGGTACCTGCAGTGTGACCAGTAAATGACAAGACAGCCAGCTTACAGTATCTCTGCATAACAGTCAGGATGATATAATTGATGTGCAAAATGATGATCTTAAGCCATCATGAAAAGGGATCAGTCACCGAGCACTTTGTAGCCCTCTAGAATGATTCACTGCATGGCCTTCCTGATAAGCTGATATTTTAGCAATCCCTGTAAACCTTAGAAGTTAGAAAAAGATGATATAAATATCTGTTTTAAAGTGATTAATTGGTTGATGAAGCATGCATAAAAGAGACATATATGTAATTGTTACCTAACAAAGGCAACCTGGAGTAGAATCTTGACAATAACTTGTGACATTCTCCTAAAATATTTCAAGAAATTTATGATTTCTGTCTGCTTGAAACTTTTGTGGCTATTTTGTCTTTATGTCTTTAGTTCTGCAGAAAAAAACATAGTAGGTATTCTTGGGCTTTTGATCAGCACCACACTGTAACCAACTGAGCTAGCCAGCCAGCCATCTTGGGCTTTTTATATAGAAAGGACTCTGTGTGTGTGTGTGTGTGTGTGTGTGTGTGTGTGTGTGTGTGTGTGTGTGTGTATGCGCATGTGCCAGAAAGAGTAATTAGATAGGTGTGAAGTTAGATGTCAGAGGTTCTTTAGCAATGTACTGCCATCATACTTCGAAATTCTAATGTTTACTAAATATATTCCGTTTAACTGGCACGAGGTCCCACTGTCTTGCCAAGGCAGTCACAATCTGCCATGTGACTCTTGGCTCTGTCTTGTCACATAACACAGTTGTTGAAATGGTCTGCTGTTTCTGTACTCTTATAACTAAAGCATAGTTATGTGGAGAAGACTTAAGCAGCACAGATGAGGCCAGAACTTCAGGTGAAGCGCCTGTGGAGGCAAGCAGGGACTGGGGTTCAGTCCCACATACTGTGCCAGCCCCGCCCCTGGGAGGGCTGAACCAGTCCAGGTATGATGGCGTGTGTCTTTAATCCCAGCACTGGGGAGGCAGAAAACAGGAGGATCATTGTGAGTCTGAGCTGTGTAGTGAGACCTTGTACCAAATACATAAATAAATTTTAAAACAAAAGGAATTTAGGATGAAATACTGACTGGCTTGTGGCTGACATAACCTCCATCTCTTCTCTACTTAGACGTGTTTTTCAAGAAACAGCCCTACTTAGGACAATTTGTTTTTTAAGAAGTTTTTAATCTTCACAAATTTAGCTATCCTTTCTACTTGAGGATTGTTTTTGAATCCCTGTGGGTTAGACTTTTAGTTTGTTTTTCTCCTTAATGTGACAGATTTGCCCCAATTTATCCACACATTAGCTTCCTGTTTCATTTGAATCTAGTGGTACATGTTTGCAGCTGTAGAAGATTGCAGAGCAGCACAACACACGGAGAGGCCAGACACGGTGACCTCAGCTGGATTATCGTGGCACTGTACACAAGTAGCTTTCAGAGATTATTGGGTCTTTGTGGATTGGAATTTTAGAGTGTTTAAATTTGATTTTCAACACTTAAGGAGAACAGTATGTTTCAAGCTCTCTGCTTATGGATGCCACCTAGGCATATGTGAGTGTGGCGAGTATTAACTGTTAGTAGCAGGCTTGGAGGTATAGATCCTATCACATGACCGTTGTATGTGCAGAGCGAGACCCTGGAGCTTCCAGTTCTGTGTCATTTGTTGTTTTTGAAAGTAAGCATAGGTGTAGATAGAGACTCCCCCCGAGAACCCCTGTGAAGAGGTGTTCGTTTGGCACTGACAAATGGAAAAGGGGAAGGGAAAAGGGCCCTTCTTTAAAATGTCCTGTGAATACCTGTAATTTGAACTCATGGTACAGAAAGCAAGTATTATTTTCATAAACAAAACATAGTGGCTTAATCATTTTCCATTTATGGATAATGAATATGTCAGTCATCTGTATCATATTTTTCTTGAAGTGAGCGGCATACTGTACTTAAGTGAAGTAGGCTTGACTGTGGAGCTGCCAGGGTAACTGACTGGCCGGGATGCAGTTCATTGGACTACAGAAGGCAGTTTAGTGCCAGTCAATAAGGAAATGTGCATGTCATCCTAACACCCAGTAGGGCCCCAGGAAGTTGTGGTTTGACTTTATAGATTGGGGGGGGTTGGCGGAACTGGGGTTTGAACTCAGGCCCTTGTGCTTGTCAGGGAAGCACTTATTCTACTGAACTATCTCCCTGGCCCTGTATTAGAATATTTCTGTGCATTCTGTAGGCATTGGTGAAATTATTTAGATGTTTGACACTTTTCTAGATGTATGGAAAATGACGAGGTAGATAAAACTCAATACTGTACCATGAGGTGTTTTAAATATCTAGAAGGAATAAATAAAACACATTTAGAAGAGATCCATGTAGATTATTTGAAATATTCCTATACTTTGGGGACAGGGTTTTGGATTGGAAATTTGAGTACTTTTTTGTGTGTGTGTATTTTAGGGAAGGGTGTACAGGATGTTCAGGGTCTCACTACTAGATGGGACTCATAGTGATCCACCTGTCTTTACAGCCTCCCAAGAGCTGGGATTATAGGTGCGCCCAGCCTCAGTTGCCATCTCAGCATGCCCCAAGGAGCAGGGCCTGCATAGCAGGCCCCGGGGGATCAAACCCCACCCCCACCCCTAAAATCCACTGAGCTATTGGCCAGCCCTGAAAACTTTTAAAGTAGAGTGAAATAGCTTCACAGAAGTTTGAAACTCCATAATTTGACTCTGCTTTTCTTCTGAGTTTTGTCTTCCCCTAAAACAAACGCCAGGATCTGGCATCCTGGCTTACTTCAGTTCCTTGGAAGGGCCCCACAGCCTGATGGAGGCCTGAATTCCCCTTGACTAGGTTCTAGAAGCCTACTAATATTTGAAGAGCAATATTAAGTTCTACTTCTGTAAATCTTTCCTAGATATTTCCAACCTGAGCTGCTTCTCCCATTCTTTCTTTAAATATTTATTTGATACAGGATCTCACTATGCAGTTTGGATTCATAGTTACCTTCTGTCTTGGCCTCACCAGTGCTGGGATTATAGGCATATGCCCCCACGCCCTTTCGTGGGACCAACACAGTTCTCTCGGAGTTCCACAAGATGGCATGGCATGTTGCCTGGGACAGATCTCAGGTTCTTGTGCTTGGCAGACATACACATAGACTGCTGAGCTATCTCCCTAGTCTGCTTCTCCTATTCTTCCAAATATTGATGGAGCAATTTCTAGGCCTGGGATAGTCCCTAATTAGGTAAATGTTGTTCCCCTAAACTAGATGGTAACCTCCTAGAAAGCATGACATGATATTTTGTCATCACTGACTCCCCTGCACTGAGCATTTAGGACACGTTGTGGTACATTGAATTCTCAAATTTAGGATTTTGTCAACCATTCATTTAGTGTCATTTGAAATAAAATCAGTAGAAGTTGGTCATTATCAATGCTGTGGGAAACTCCTAATGAGTATTAGTAGAAAACAAGTCAGGAAAGGGTGGCTGTACTGGTTGATACATTGTTGTCAACTTGAGTTTAGAAGGTTTAATTAAGTGACTCAGCAGGGAGCCAGGATTCTTAACTTTGTAAACATCCTCATCCTGTGCAAGAGGAAGGCATGGACACCGGCCCCAGGGTTTATTATATGAGGAGGGGAGAGAGACTGGCTAGAAGCTGCAGCAGCTGCCCTTCCTTTTGCTCTTTGCTGTTTTCTGTTGCTATGAACTTTTGCCCCCTGCCATGTGCCGTTTTGCCTGGGAGCCTGCAAAGTATAGAATGAAACCTCCACAAACTGTGAACTAATAATCCTTTCCTTCCTTAATTTTTGAGTGTTGAGTATTTTGTCCCAGCAACAAGTGAAAAGCAACTGAGACTGAATTTGGTACCAGAGAAGCGGGCTTGTTGCTGTGACTACCACACCACGATGTTCAAGAGCCTGAACATGGTTCATGGGAGGAGAAAGAAAGGTTTGATGATGTTACTTGATAGCGAAAAGCTAGAATGCCTTCAGTTCTTCTGTGTGGGACATTCTGGTTGGAGCTCAGAACACCAGAATGCTGACAGAAAGTGTGCCTGTAAAGACCAGACTGGGGAGGTTTCTACTGGGAAGAATGACTGCACTGGTTGTTGGACTCCAGGTGATTTGTGTTATGGCTTGGCAGAAAATGTGTATTTTGCTCCTGTCCAGAGACTTTGCCTGAGACCGAGATTAAGCACAGTGGACTAGTTAATCTGACAATGGGAATTTCAAGGCAGCTGAAGGTTGAGGCAGTGGCATGATTATTATTGGGGGCTTTTTAGTTAGGTATATGTTGAGAGTAAAGAGCCCAGCAGGATGATTTAAAGTGTGAGTTTGGTCAGAAAGAAAGCACCAGGAAGGCTGTGGACTGCAAAGATAGAGCTAGGATCTCCATTGCTCAGGAGGGGAGAAAGGATATTCTGAGGGCATCACAGGAGGTGGTGGGTTCTCGTGCTTTGCAGCCTCAAATAGCAAAGGTGAGGGACTTTGCTCTGAGGAGAAAGCTGCAGAGCCCCAGGTTCCAGAATGGAGGCAAAGGCCACACCAGGTTCTGGTGGTGGCGACATCAGATTTCAGAATGGCACCAACATAGAGTTTGTTCCTCAAAATCAGGATCAGAATGCTCAGAAATCCAGGCATTTGACTCCTACAGCCAAAGAGAAGAAAGCCTGGCTACTGCTCCAGCTACCAGCAGACCTTGGCATTATCCACGTGGCATTGGTTTTAGGAGCACTCAGCATGTAGGAGTTCTGAGATTATGAAGGCTTCCACCTAGATTTCAGAAGAAGTCCTGGGAAGCCAGGCACTGTACCCGTGAGAGAGCAGTGTATAAAGCTGTGAGTGAGAAGCCTATTCAAACTCCAGAAATCTGGAAAAGCCAGGTACGTAGATTGTCTGAGAAAAACTGCAAAGGGAGTAAAAGCAGCCACAGAGAAAAGCCATGGGAGCTACCAGCAGAAGTGCAGTCGGGGTAGAGCCATGTAAGGATTTTGGAGCTCACAACTTATTGCAGGTCATGTCTGATGTTCTGTGTGGAACTACAGGACTTAATCTTCCCCCGTCTAGATTTTGGGCTTGCTTTGCTCCCAATGCTTTGTATCCTGCTGCTTGTACCTTTTGGAATGGTAATGTTTTTCATTGTGCAACTGAACGTTGGCAGTGTTTAACTTTTCATTTATACAGAGGTTCACGGTTGTGAGTTTGCCTTAGATCTTGGAGGAGGCTTGGAACTAGGAGTTTTCAGCAATGTTGAACCTGCTTGGACTTTGGCAACTCTTAGAGACAGATTAAAATGTCTTTTGCACAAAGGAATGTGCTGAGTCTTCGTGGGGGGAGCCCAGGGCAAAACTTCTTGGTTCCAATGTAATACAATGTTCAAGTTGTAAAATGTTAATAAGCATGTTTATGTACCTGGAAACTGGTTTAAGGAAATGCCTGGTTGCCAAGTTGACAAGGGGTGGATTGTACTGGTTGATACACTGTGTCAACTTGAGAAGTTTAGAAGGTTAATTAACTGCCTCAGCAGGGAGCCAGGAGTCCTATTTGTAAACATCCCGTGCAAGAGGGCGTGGACATTGTGTGAGTTCTACATTCCCAGAGAGGCTGGCTAGAAGTCGCAGCTGTTGCCCCTCCTTTTGCTCTCCAGCTTTTTGCTATGAACTTTTGCCCCCTCCCATGTGCCACTCTGCTTGGGAGCAGAGTATAGACTGAAACCTCCACAAACAGTGAGCTAATTAAACTTTTCCTTCCTTAATTTTGGGTGTTGGATATTTTTGACACAGCAACAAGTGAAAAGTAATAGTCTCCGTACAAAGGACCCCTAGGTAAATCTCACTTGCAACTTTTTTTTGTATTAATGGCCTTCAAAGTTCTGATTTTAGTAATTAAGCTGTGGATATGAGATGCTACAAGCCAAATGTAATTCAGTTCCCATCTTTTGGCACTCGATCCAGAGAACTACAAGGACAAGTTTTCACAGATAAAGAAACATTTTGTGGGAGTTTCTATTTTTAATACTGAAAAATTTACTACAGTCAATGATTTTGCTATCCAGGGTTACAGTCAGTTGCAAGCTTGGAATGAGCGGCCTGGGGTCCCAACGTTAATATTTCTGAATCCATCAGTGACTAAGAGTTAGAATGGGCTTGATAGGGTTTATCTGTCTAAAAATTACAGTTCCTGCCCAATCCAAAAGATAGAGGCTCCTGGAAGAGACTGCTGAGGCAGTGAGGAGAATAGCAGTCGTGTGTTGTTGGAAATGATGCTATCAGAAGAAAAACAATAGGTGCAAGCGAATCTGCCCAGTTTGTTCATTTTAATGTACTCATGCCTTATTTGTACTTGTAAATCATTAAATTGGTCTTGTACTTAAAATATTATTTGTACTGAATGGTATTAGATAATTGTTAATGCATGCTTATGAGGTAGCCTGACATAATTGATTAGGCTGTGTGAATTATTAAATGTCAAGATTGGGAAAAATGGAATAAATTAATTCTTTTTTTATATATTTAGTACAGAGACTAACGGGGCTCACTACACTGATCAGACTCTAGTGATCTTCCTTTTTTCAGCCTCCCAAGCATTGGTTTTACAGGCACGCAGCACCATGTCTAGTCTCAATTCAATCCCTGGGCTCTGCCTAAGCAAGTTGCTTTAGTCTGCTGATCTCTCTGGCCAACCCTAATAAAATTATTTCTAGGAGTGATATAAAAAAAAAATGCTCAGAAACAAGTGTCCAAAGGAGTTTTAAAAGTATACATAAGGAGTCCTGTGGACCAGCCAAATAGTTCAGCGGATTAAAGCACCTACAAGCAGGCACAGGGGCTAGGGGTCCTGTACCAGAGCCTGCCATGTTGGTCCCACCCCTGGGGCATGCTGAGATGGCAATTGAGGCTAGGTATGGTGGTGCACACCTGTAATCCTAGATCTTGGGAGGCTGTAAAGAGAAGAATCAGTACGAGTCTGATCTAGTAATGAGATCCTGAACACCCTGTAGACTCTTTTCTAAAATACAAGAAAAAAAAAGAAGCCCCTTGCATTTCAGCAATATTATATGATTTTGCGTGCTTTATCTAGAAAACGGTATAGTCTATATTCCTACTGTTTAAAAATTATTCTATGTACTTATTTTAAGAAAAGTAGTGGATTAAAGCACCTGCTTTGGCAGACACAGGGATTGGGGTTTGAGGGCCAGCCAGATAGCTCAGGGCACACTGAGACAGTGATTAAGAGGAGATGTGATGGTTTATGCCTGTAATCCCAGCACTTGGAAGGCTGAAAACAGGAGAATTACTAGGAATCTGAAGTTTGTAGTGATTTAAAACTATTTAAATAAATAAATATTTTAAAAAAAAGAAACATAGGGGCTGGGGAGATGGCTCAGTAGAATAAGCACTTCTCTGGCAAGTGCAAGGGCCTGAGTTCAATCCCTGGTTCTGCAAAAATAAAAAAATATACAAACTGTTTTAATTGTACAGTTGGCCAGTTCTCAGGATACATTTTTTTGGTAATACTAATTTTGACTAAAAGGAAATTACCAAACTGATATGATGGGTGTCTTCCTTATTTAATAGAAATTAAAACTATTAAATGTGTGTTGTTTTATTTATACAGTATTTGAAAAATTTCTACACACAACAGTTTTTCCATGTTTTATCCTAAAATCACTCCCTGTTAAAATTGTTATTAACAGTTCTGTTGTGTGTGGCAGTGCTTTCTCGGGAATCCCTATATAGTGAAGCACTTCTTTAGGATCTTTGCTGCTTTGGGAGGAAGTATCTAATCCATGTGTCTCTTATCTTCCCCTTGTGTTTTCAGTGTATACTATTTTCTCGAAGGTGCACTCTGACTGGAACGTGTACCCGTCTGCAGGTGTCCTCTTTGTCCATGTTTTGGAAAGAGAATACTTTAAGGGGGAATTTCCACCTTACCCGAAACCTGGTATGTTCCATGTGTAGAAAAAGGTGGTTAGCTTACTGCTTCTTCTTGTTCTACATGTATAATTTTTGGAAATTTTAAAGAAGGCCTATGGCTGGATTCTGTCCTAAGTATTGTTTCTCTGACAAATGATCAACCTGTATTTACATAAATACAGCTGTGTACTTACAACTTTCCATATTAAGACTTAGATTCTTACGTAGTACACTGGTTAGCATTAAGTAAGCAGTCTTAATGCTTTTACAATACAAGGTAATTAATCAAATTTCATAATGTAATAGACATTAAAATGTTCCCAACTAATAGCAATTATGAAGTCTTATTTTAATTCACTTTTGGTTTGAATCTGTTGTTTTTGAATTATCACAAATACCAACACATTAATGCAGACATAGAAAGAATAGTGAGAACAAACCTATTGAGCTATTGCTCTGAAGTAACAAATAAAACTTACTTTTCAGAAAATTATGATTTGTAACAACATACTTTAACATGAGAATTAATATGTGTATTATTTTTTATGGATTATGTGATGCATAACATCTGAAAGCATTAATAAAATAAAGGTAAACATATTCTTAATAGGACAAAATGATAGTACTTCCATTGATTATTCTTTTTTATTTTGAGATATCCTATGTTTATAAAACTTAGGCAACAGCTGTGGAGGTTGAGAAGAAATTTCACATTTAGCTAAGAACGGTTTCCAGGGCCAGCAAGATAGCTCACCAGTCTCAAGCACCTCCTGCTTAGGCAAGCTGAGGCAAGTGTGCAGGGACTGCTTTGTGATCGCTGGCACCACGTGATGCTCCAGCCCTGCCCCTGCCTGCAAGGAAGGAGGGAAGGAAGGAAGACGAAGGAAGGTAGAGGCCGGCCAAAGGCTGGCCAAGTAGCTCAAAGGATTAAAGTGCCTGCAAGCAGGTGCAGGGGCCTGGGTTCGATCCCCAGGCCTGTTGTGCCAGTGCAGAGATGGAAGTTGAGACTGAGAGTGGTGGCATGTGCTGGGAGGCTGTAAACAGGCAGATCACTACAAGTCCAATCTAGTAGTGAGACCCTGAACACCCTATACACCCTTCGAAAGGAAAAATAAAAGAACATAGTTTCCAAGAGCTGGCCGGATGGGGTTCAATTCCTGGGGTGCTGTGCTGAATCACCCTGAGACAAAAATTGAGACCAGGCCTTGGGGCAAGTGCCTGTAATCCCAGCGCTGGGAGGCTGAGGCAGGACGATTGTTGTGAGTTCGAGACTAGCCTGAGCTACAAAGTGAGCTTAAGGCCAGCCTGAGCTGCATAGTGAGACCCTGCCTCAAAAAGACAAAAAAAAAAAAAAAAAAAAAAGAGGATCAATATGAGTCTGATCTACATAGTGAGACCATGTTAAACCTGTACTAAATAAAAAAATAACATCGTTTCCAGAGTTAGCAGAGATTAAATTGTAGTTTCACATCTTCTATGACATGGAGAAGTTATTTGATATGGAGAAGTACTATTTTCTATCAATAAAATTAGAGCTAATGAGAGCATCATTTTATTTTTTGAGGAACCAGGGATTGAACTCAGACCCTTGCACTTGCCGGGGAAGTGCTTATTGTACTGAGCCATCTCCCCAGACCCATTATCATTTTATTTCATCTTGAAATAAGAGGACGTAATGCTCATAAAAGATTAAACATGTGTCCAGGCATATGCTGATCAATCATACTGTTACTTATGCTTACTATTGATAAATAATTTTGTTTGTTTGGATTTATATCATGTTTTTATTCTATTTGTTTCATCATTCTATTTTTGTTTATTTTGCTTAGATGATTATTATATAACTTTTAAGGTATTACTTCATAACAGTTTGATAGTATCTGGAGTTTCATGAAAGAAATCTCCAAAAAATAGTTTCATCAATATGATTAGTGAAGATTTGGAGAATTTTCAGAAAGATCATTGTCTCCCTGGTAGAACTGTTTGCTTTAAAGTGCTCCTCCCCGGCCAGAGAGATAACTCAGCAGACTAAGCGCCTGCTTTGGCAAGCTCAAGGACCAGAGTTTAGTCAGGGACCCGCATGCTCAAGGACCTACATGCTCAGGAACCCGCATGCGGGGGTGGGCCTTGTCCCCAGGGCACGCAGAGCCAGCCAAGGAGTTGGGTCAAGGCTGCAAACAGGAGGATCAGTAGGAGTCCGAGCTCCTTGATGAGACCCTGGACCAAATACATAAAATGAAAATAAATAAATAAAGTGCTCCTCCCACAGAAGTCCCAAGAAAATTATAGGAGTCTTTTCAGGATCAGAGTTCTAGGCATTTTTCATTACATGAGGCCCTAATAGGAAACTCCCAGAAGGAGCTTTTTGTTTGTGTATTTAGTTTGCTATATACATGTTTAAAAAATTACACAAAATGTTATGAATGAAACTACCAAAGCAACATGTGTGAAAATAACTGTCTTATGCTTTGTGTGTTTCTTATCTAGGTGAAATTAGTAATGATCCCATAACATTCAATACAAATTTGATGGGTTATCCAGACCGACCAGGGTGGCTTCGATATATCCAAAGGACACCCTATAGCGATGGAGTCCTGTATGGCTCTCCAACTGCTGAAAATGTGGGAAAGCCAACAATCATCGAGGTAAGTTACTTTAAAAAAATAAAATTTTAGGGGGCTAGGGAGATGACTCAGTGGAGTAAGTGCTTCCCTGGCAAGCGCAAGGGTCTGAGTTCAATCCTCGGTTCCGCAAAAATAAATAATTATATATAAAATAAAAATTTATAGACATATTATAAATATAAATTTTAATCAGAGTGTTAATTGTTGAAGCTGTCTGTCTGGCAGTGGTGGTTAGTTTATGTATAAAAATATGCCACTTACTTTTATAGGTAAATGGATGCATGCTCATAAATGAAATAAATCAGCAACCTGATAAACATATTATCTCTCTAATGTAAGAACCTGAAAGAGTAAATAAAATCTGAACGGTATTATGAAAGAGAAAGAAACTGCTGAAAAGGAAAGAACAACTGGGATGGGGGAAAGGAGAAGAGAAAGAAGAAAGGGCGAGATAGCTAAGATAATTGTACTATTAAATTTTATTGGACTGGTTTATTGAAAGAACAGTTAATGTTTGTTCAATCTCACATTCCTATATCTGGTAATCTGAGCAAACACTTTGAAGATAACAATATGTAATACAGCAACCATTATTAATTTCCTATCATCTTGTTCTGAAAGTGGGTATTCTTTTATTGTCTTTGTGTTGTTTTGTTTCTGTCTTTGTTTTGTGTAATTTTTTTATCTTTAAAATAAAAACATGAAAAGGTCAAAAAAAGTTGTATTCCTTTATTTTCATTTATACATTTTTGTTCCAGCTACTGTAGTAAAAATGATAGTCAAAGAAAATAAATAAATAAAAATTGAAATGATAGTCTAAATTAGTGAAAAATAAAAATGAGGATGAAGACCAAGAAATGGGTTGAAGGGGAGAGGGGGAGAAGGGAAGGGGGTGACAAGAGCGACAGAGGGGGACGTTCAAGTACCGACCCCGCACAGAGTACAAGCATCATGTGCTATGCGCACGGACTAATAAACTTTCTTAAACTGATAGAGTTTACCAAAAATGCTAGCAAATAACATTCTTAAGAAGAAAATATTACAGAAAATTCAGCTGAATTTAGGAACAAAACAACAGTGTCCTGTATGTTACAGAATATTGGAAGTTGTAGCCAGCAAAGAAAGAGTAAGAAATTAAATCTCTGAGAACTTCAAAGGAAGAAACTGAACAGTCAGTGATATAAACAGTCCAGAGATGATTAAGTAAGACTAGCAGTGAGCTATAGGATCAATATAAAATTGTTAATATGAATAACAAATTTTGAGAATACACATGCTTTTAAAACATGTATTGCTTTAGTGCAGATACCATAAATACATGTATTTTAGTAATATACAAATATGCAGGAAAGCTATAAAGTTTTATTGGTAAATAAAGTTTTTGTTGATAAGATATTTGAGAATAGGAAGCATCATTGTCATGCAGGAATCACTTTTTCCCAACTGATACATTCACTGCAATTCTGATAAAAACTGTGGCATTTTTTTTTCTCAGCTAACAAGTAGAAGCCGAGGAGAAAGCTCAGTGGAATAAGCACTTGTCCGGCAAGCGCAGGTCCTGTGTTCAATCCCCAGTAAAAAAAAAAAAAAAAAAAAAAAAAAAAAAAAAAAAAAAAAAAAAAAATATATATATATATATATATATATATATATATATATAAATAAATAAAATAAATAAAAAAAGAACTAATGAGTTGATTCTAAAATGTGCCTGGAAGCGTATGGGCCAGAGTCATAATAAAAAGGAAAGAAGGGGAAGGTTTTCTTTTCTTGTGTGTATCAGCATTTATTATAAATGTACTGTAACTGTCATGAGGTCCCACTCATGATGCAGACATGGACAAATTAACTGAGGAACCGAATAGAGACTCTAGCAGCAGCTCTGTGTGAAGACGAGTGAGCTCTGCTTGTAGGGTTGGTGCCACAGGTCACACACAGAAAAAGCACATCAGTTTCTCCAATGGTTCTCAGATAATGTTAGCCAAATGGCAAAAAATAAAATAGATGCTTCCCACACAAAACTCAAATTTATGTAAGACTGAATATGAAAAGTTTTTAAATTTTTATTTTTTAATATTTTATTTATCTACTTTTTTAAAAATTTTATTTGGTAGAGAGTCTTGCTCTGCAGCTTGGCCTCTTAGTGATCCTCCTGTCTCAGCCTCCCCAGCACTGGGATTACAGGCCTGTGCCACCACAGTTTCCAGGCCAGCACAGCGTACAGTACCAAATCTGGATCCTTGGGCTTGCCAGGCAGGCACTTAGACTGCCACACTCTCTCCAGCCCAGGTTATCTTCATGCAGATTGCTAGACTTCACATACAGATTGCAACTTGAGTGGAGCTCAAAATCGAGCAAAACAGCATATTTCAATTGTATGTGAATGAGATGTTAAGCATCAAGTTCACAAGGACCGCTTCTGCTTAGAAGGGGCCAAGGTTGTAATAGAAGCACATATGCCAAGATGAGTTCAAGAAAGTTCAGGGCCAGCCAGGTAACTCAGCGGATTAAAGGGTCTGGATTAAAGGGCCTGTTTAGGCAGACGGCCTGGGCTTCATCCCAGGCATGCACTGCTGGCCTCGCCCTGGGCGGGCTGAGAAGGTGAATGCGGCTGGATTTGGTAGCCCGCACCTGTAATCTGAGTGTCTAGGAAGCTCAGGAGGAAAACTACAAGTCAGATCTGTGTCTACAAGTCAGATCTGTGACTACAAGTCAGATCTGTATAATGAGACCTGGTAGACCCTGTACTAAATACAAAAGAAATAAATAAAGTTCATTATGTTCTAAAGAGTCGTCCAGATAGCTCAGCAGAATAAGCATCTTCTTAGAGCGCAGAGGCTGGGCTTTGATCCCTGGCACCCACCCCTCCTGGGGGCTCACTGAGACTGCAATTGAGACTTGGCCGGCTGTAATCCCAGCACTTAAAGGCAGAAAACAGAAGGATCATTATGAGTCTGATCTGTGTAGTGAGACCCTGTAGACCCTGTCCTAAATACATTAAAAAAAGGAAAGTTGATTATGTTCTTATAGTGTACTAACACATGATGTTATGAACAGTGTAGATCATGTAATATACAAAGAAGGTTATGTTGAAATTTTAGTACATCTTTCATGGACAAGTAGAGCTTGGTCTGTAAACCGGTATCAGTTTGCAGCCAGATATTTAGTAATTACATTAAAATGCCATTCTATTTAGTAAAACTTCATATCTTGTAATCTTTAGAAAAATCTTATCAACTAAGTCAATATGTATGTATTTCCACTATTTACATTTTAAATATCTAAAATATATTGGGCCCTGTCTTTGAAATAAAGCACTCTGGACCTCAGGATGTGCTCAGAGGCCTAAGCACCTGCCTAGGCAAGCGCAAGGACCCAGGTTTGACTCCCAGGACCACCTGTTGTGAGGGCCCTGCCCTGCAGACTCTGACATGGCCACCAAGACCAGGCATGATAGTGCATTCCTGCAATCCCAGCGCTGGGGAGGCTGAAGCAGGAGAATCATGACGAGTCTGAGCTATACAGTGAGACCCTGTACAAATACTTAAAAATTTAAGAAGTAAAAATAAAACACTCCTACCCCCCCGCCCCGCCAGGTGAAGGTCTTCACTTTTTAAAGTGAAATTTGACTGAGATCATTATAGCAGTTAAATGTCTGACTAGAAGTGATAGGAGGATATTGTATTACAAGAGTTGAAGTTAAACATTAGATAGAAATTCAGAAAATGTTCTTCCTGATGTGAAAAATTCATTTCCTTTAGTGGCCTGCGATTTAAAAACTGTTTGTGGAATGAATAGTAATGAAATTTATAATAAATATGGAAGTTTATCCATAAAAACATTGTAATTAATATGAAAATACATATATTTTCTGGGCTGAAGTTTCAAGATGTGGCAAAGATTGACAAGGAGACTTTTCTCAGGATAACTTTTAAAATCATGAATAATTCCAATTGAAACCCATTTACATCTTTTTATTTACTTCATTCACATAATATTTTTTATTTTAGTGAGGAGTCTTAATTCTAGTGTTCAGTGTCAACCTAACTGAGTATGTGTCCCAACAGTGGCAAGAAAGTGAATAAATGCAATGGAAATTAGACAAATTCTGGAGAGGGAATTTTATTTATTTATTTTTTAAACAAGTACATTTATTTATTTATTGTGGAACTGGGGATTGAACTCGGGTCTGCACTTGCCAGGGAAGCGCTTATTCCACTGAGCCATCTCCCCAGCCCTGGAGAGGGAATTTCATTTCACTTTATGGAATAATATTCTTTGTAGAATGTTGTTTAAAGTTTGAAATAACAGTCCAAATTCTGATTCTTCCTGTTCTTTCACTATTACTGATGATTGTGATTTATTTCTTTGGAAGCTAGTGTTTTATATATAAAAGTTTTTGCTGTTTATTTTTCAGCGCACAAAGTATTTCATTTCAGCTTGAGCCATTTTATCCTATTCTTTTATCTCAGTGTCAACTGCAGCTCCAGTCACTGCCAGAGGCTAGCGCTGGGATCCTAAGACTTTGACATAACCATTTTTTTTTTGGAGGTACTACAGACACATTTGGATGATTTCATATCTGTCATAAAGTTAATTGTTTCTGGGCTTTGAGGCCATACCCTGTTGTTAGCATTTGCTTTACTTGTTTGAGATGGCTGCTTCTGAGTTGACTGTGACATAAGTTCCTTAGCTCTGCAAATGTTTACTAATACCTGATTTTGTGAAAGAATTAGTTTGTGCTCTGAGCATGTACTACAAGCTTTATAGGTTACCATCCTTCCTGCTTTGTTCCTATCGTGAACTATGATTTCCAAACGATTATTTATGGCGCTTTTGACTGATTGGTGTGTGCTAAAATTTTGTACTGAAGTGCAAAGAACATGGAGATTTGCTTGTTTTAAAGTGCACTTTCTAGGACAGTAGCTAGAAGGGGAACAGCAGGGTCCGATGGAAATTCTGGTTTTAGTTTTTTGGGGAATCTCCACACTGATTTCCATAGTGGTTGCATTGTTTTACATCTCCACCGAAAGTGGGGAAGGGTTCCTGTTGTCCCTGTAGTCTTGCCATCATTTGTTATTTGATCTCTTGATGATGGTCCTTCTTTTGGACTAAGATGGAATTTCAGTGTTGTTTTAATTTGCATTTCTCTAATGGCCAGCAGTGTTGAGTATTTCTTGTTGTATTCACTGTGTATTTGTACTTCCTCTGAGACATATCCATTCATTTCACTTGCCCATTTTTGATTTGGTCTTTTATCTTGGGAGGTCTAATTTTTGGAGTTCTTAGGAGTTAAAGACAGCATATAATATGCTGAGACATGTATACAGCAGAACAATTCATAATAGCTAAATCTTGGAAGTAGCCTAGATATCCATCATCAAATGAATAAAGAAAATTCAGTATTTGCACATGATGGAGTACTACTCTGCCGAGAGAAAAATAAACTGGAGTCATTTGAAAAATGACTGCACTTGAAAAATAGATGCACTTGACCCCATAGTGTTACGTGAAATAAATCAGGCACACATGCTTCCATATTGCATAGTTTCTCATTTATTTTATTTGTTTATTTATTTATTTATTTATTTATTATTCACCATACCAGGGATTGAACTCAGGACCTTATACTTGCCAGGCAAGTGCTTATTCTACTGAGGTATCTCCCCAGCCTAAGTTTCTCATTTAAATGAGAAATCCAAATCATAAATATAAAGACAAGATGAAAGGTAAATGACAAGAAGTAAGGAGAGCTTTTGCAAATGGGAAGGGGATTAAGAGATGGAGTGAAGGGAGAAATTCTTTCCATGCCCCACGTCCACATAAGGAATATACTCGCTGTGTACTGGAAATGTGCTAATAAGAATTACATGCAGTAAACCAATACAAATAGAGTGTATTTTCTACAGTAATCCTTAAACTCCACTTAAAAATACAAAATTAAATTGTTTAGATTTTTAAAAAAAATATTAGAATGCCCCTGGTAAGTTAATTCATAATGGTTAATTCATTCACTAATGATGTGTCTGTGTTGCTACCTTTCCATGATTGCCTTCTATGAAAGGGTCTTCTTTTTAACTTTTTGTTTTAGCATGTGAAATAGTCTTAACTAATTATTTCTTTTCCTATATTGCTTAAAACCCTGAGGTTTAATTGCCTAGAAAAGGATTACTTTTTAAGCCTAACAACAGATACTGAAAATGGAAAAAAACAATTTGTTTTCACTTTTGTGGTTAATAACTTTCATTTTTCCAAGGAGCATTTTACTTCTTTAATACAATTTTCCTCTTCTAATAGATAACTGCCTACAATAGACGCACCTTTGAGACTGCAAGGCATAATTTGATAATTAATATAATGTCAGCAGAAGGTGAGTATGGAAAATATGTTGATAATTTTCTTATTGGTAAGAAATATTTCATTTCTTATATTTATGACTATTTTGTAACTATAGTTATATTTTATAACTATACAATGTAGTTAGGTATTTTAAGGTAGCACATACCTCATATAATCTATGAAGTATAATGACATGCAGGAAAGAAATCAAGTAATGTCTAATTTGCTATCAAACATCATGGTGCGTTACGGTGAAGAATTGAGGTGGGGGCGTGTTAGACAGACCACTGAGTTCTCAACTCCTTGGTTTCTTCATCTGTAAAATGAGCTCAGAATAAATTTTCTGTCATGAATGAAGTTTTCAGATGTGCTAAAAAAAAAAGGTCAGAGAGCACATAATCAGTAATGTCCAGGTAGTTTTATTATTAAAAAACATTTAGCATAGATTCTATTCATGTAAGCATAAACTATAATTTGGGGCATAGTCTCTTCATTTAATTATCTAATTAGGCCCACTTATTAGAATCCAGGAATAATTCAGAGTTGCATATACTCAAATGCTAAAGGGACTTCCTAAAAATTTTAAACATTAGCGACAAAGGAAATACCCCACGTGTTATGCTCTCAAATGTCTTGACCTCGTTTAGCAAGTAACTGGGAAAAATATATATTACTAAAAGCTAGTTAAAATTCACAGATCATAAGAAAACCCTCTGTATACTCTGATGTTATTTTTGAAATGGCAGAAGAGGAAATGATATAGAATTTATTCCCTCTGAAAGTGATAAAATAATTGGAAGTAGAGAATTTTTGGTTCTATTTGCTTGTAGAATTAAAAACAAATAAGCAAAAACACAGTACATTTAACCAGAATCTATTAATTTGGAATTTAGGAAAATTCAGTACGTTTGATAGTGCCTACATGGAGAGACTGCTAGGAAATTTGAACTTCCTTAAGGAAATTCTTTCCAGGGACAATATCACCTATAGACACCGGATGCACAAGTTAAAAGTTTAAGGTGCTCCTCACCTATGAACAGCAGATCCGAGGGCCAGCTGCATAGAGGGCTTCCTTCCTATCTCCCCATTCCTAGCTCTTTTAGTAGGTACTCATTTTTGGATCAGGGAAAGTTTTGGTCTTAATGACAGTGGTGATTGGATGCTTATATCCAATCCCTCCTGACTCTGTAGCATTGGAATGCCCTTATAAACAGAAAAAGGGTAAAGTTTTACTTCTCCTTGGGTATGAATCACAAGTTACACAGCTATATTTCAGTGGGCTTTGGCTACCCTGTTACTCTCAGGAGACTCAGATCTCTTTGTCACACCTTGCTCTTCCTCCTCCTCCAGACTTGTCTTGTTGTTGTAGAAGCAGAGGGGACAGAGCCTCTTTGTAGGTGTCCTTATTGATGGAAGGGAACCCCTGATCAAGAAGATATTAGTGGAAAACTGCTGGACCACCCAGTGGCCAAGGGGTGGTGTTAAGGACTGTTTGTCTGAGTCAGGGGTTTGAAGGTGTGCACCAAAATTTTGGAAACCCTCACCTCCCTGTTCGACAGAGCTCCACCATTGTTCAGTATGTGGAATACTTAGAGATCATACACATGTGCTTGGTAGTATAAACGAAATCTGTATGCACACTGGGATGAGAGTCTTTGAGCATGGCCTTCACTCATGCTGTCTATACCAGATAAAATTAAAAAAAAAAAAAAGAAATAACTATTGTTGTAAACCAGAATAATCGTGCTCAGTCCAGTTCCCTGCCCAACTATCTCCTGTTCTGAGAGACCAAGTGGGAAATTGGTCATATAGACCCACCCAGCATGCAACTCAAGGAGAGCACATGAAGAGATTCGCTGTGGGTTAGCACCTCCAGAGCCTGCCATGGGCCTGCTGGCCTACTGTCCTCTTGGCCTATGTGACTTCCAAATATAGCAAGCTTGGGATTTCCCCAGGGTTAGAAAGCTGCCATGACTCATCTCTGGGAGGCCTGGCAACAGCACCTGGCCCAAGATCAAGCAGGCAACTGCACAGCCCAGAGTCCTGAGGAGCTGGGTGCAGTAACAGGCTCATGGCCTGTCTCTAAAAGGGAGCCTCAGAGCAGGCTCACATGGATCAGGAAAATAATAGTATTCTACAAAGTAGCACTAATAATTTTTTAAAAGCTGTACATGCTTTACTATCAGAGGGACTTTAAAAAGAGTAAAGTCTTATTTGGGGTGCTTACCATGTATTTTTATTTGCTTATTAGGAGTAGAA
Source organism: Ctenomys sociabilis (assembly GCA_004027165.1). Classification (NCBI taxonomy): domain Eukaryota; kingdom Metazoa; phylum Chordata; class Mammalia; order Rodentia; family Ctenomyidae; genus Ctenomys; species Ctenomys sociabilis. The sequence continues at coordinate 13,095 of PVKA01017996.1, read as the reverse complement.
GGCTTTAAGAAAAGAGTCCATCCATAAGGATTTAGTTAAGTAAATCAGAGAATATGTATAGTATAATTTCTATGGGAGACTTTTAAGTTTGTGTACAGTCCAGAAATGTTTGCTTGTCTTTTTAGTGAATTCAGATAAACAATTATTTTATGCTATATAATGATGTAATATTTTAATGTCATATAAACTCTGTATTTTACAGCACTGCTGTGAATTTGTTAGTCTCCCTTAGTATAGAGAATTCTTGCATGAGGTAGGTTCTTTGACCTCTCTGAAGATACGCTTCCCATTTTCAGCTATAGGAAATGTACTAGGACCTGCTCACCTGCTTTACGTGAGAGTTAAATATTCTAGTTCACCTCTGTCTTATAACCTGGCCTACTTCATTATTATTATGTCTTAAAACTTAGTCTTTATTATTACAAAAGTAGTATGAAATAAAGCAAAAGCTGGTTTTTTTTTTAATCTTAAAGGAGCAATCATTTACCAAATACGATTAGTAATTTACGAGTAACACTGGAGAAACAAGTACTTTTATATTTACTGAGAATCTATTACGTTGAGAGTAAATTTTGGGGATGATGTAGAACAATAACTTAGAAATGTTCAAAGGAGAACTTTGATGAGGCTTGAGCTGAAAACTAAATTTGAAATGATATAAGATAATTTCACATGAACTATAATTTTCTATGATATTTAACTATAGAATGATCACAATAAAATTGCTTTTACCTTTAGAATTCTTACTAGAATATAAAGTTGATATTAGAATTGATGCTTTCAATTTACCCGGAAGGGAGTGCACCTCCACTTCAAAGGACAGGAGTCACACCTTGTATTTGCATTTCAAGAGAACTGACAGATCCCTTTCAAACTGATAAGAATATAACCACCAAATACATTTTTTAAAAAAGAAGTCTTATTAGATACTCAATATTTATTTTAGAAAAAAATAATGATTTAGCTGCTGCAAACAGTATTTTCTTAAAATTAAAAAAAATTAATCATTCATTTATTAAGGTTTTGGGGGGCTGGGGAGATGGCTCAGTGGAATAAGTGCTTCTTCCCTGGCAAGTGCAAGGGCCTGAGTTCAATTCCTGGTTCCGCAAAAAAAAAAAAAAAAAAAAAAAAAAATGTATTTGGTATAGGGTCTTGCTACGCAGCTTGGACTCATAGTGATCCTCCTGTTTCAGCTAGGGATTAGACATGCACACCATGCCTAGTCTTGGAGGCCAGCTTAGTGCACCAGTGGTGGGGCTGGCCTGGCATGCATTCCTGGCAGTTGAACCCAGGTCCTTGCACTTGCATAGACAGGCTCTTAGACCACTGGGTCTTCTGTATACTGCATTTTTACATCAATCATCTGTTATATAGAAAGCCTTGAAAGTTAGCGCAGTCCTTCCTGAGCATTCACTGACCTTGATTCCTGGCCCCTGTGGGTACTAAGGTCTGTGAAGTTGCTTGGAGCCCTTATAAAAAAAAGCCCTAGACTTGTCTTTACCCTATATACATCCTCCCATTTACATCATCTGTAGATTACTTCTATCTCTTACAGTTAAAAATGTTATGTAAATAGTGGATATATGGTATTGTTTAAGGAATAATGATGAAAGTTTGTATTTGTTCAGTACAGTCATGACTTAAAAACTAGAAGCATTTTGGTCCCACAGTCAGTATAATCTGAGCATGTGCAACCCATGAGTATAAAGAACAGACTGTTAGCCTGCTGTGCCCTCCTGCTAGGTTTTATGAGCAGACCTCACAAATCCCAAATTGCCCTTTTGTTTCTCATTTTGAAAAACTGCTTCATTAAAGACATGTGTGCCCTCTTTTTGTTTTACCACAATTAGACTTCCCATTGCCCTATCAAGCAGAATTCTTCATTAAAAACATGAATGTGGAAGAAATGTTAGCCAGTGAGGTTCTCGGAGACTTCCTGGGGGCAGTGAAAAATGTATGGCAGCCTGAGCGCCTGAATGCCATCAACATCACGTCAGCCCTAGACAGGGGCGGCAGGGTGCCGCTTCCCATTAACGACATGAAGGAGGGGTAAGCAGACCTTTATCTCATTGCCTTAAGTATGGATGTTTGTAATATGGTGAAATTATCAAACTTCTTAGAAATAGAAATAGCCTATTGCATTTTTCTTTTTAATAAGAAAAGGATATTACAAAGATATGGACATGCTAGCAATTTTCTGTATTGACAGAGTGTCAAGGCTTTTCACTGTCAGGGCCTAGGTCCTGAGATACCCAATTGCAGATTGGGATGAGAATCCTAAATCAGAGCCCAAAATCTTTCTTACCTTCGGTAAAACTGATTATTTAAGGCTGTGAATTTCAGTGGAAATTGATGCCCAAATTATCAAGTGTAGAAGGATGCACCGACTGCTGTAATCTTATTCTAGGAAACTATTTCTTCGCCTTTCACATTCTTTCCACCATGTGTTGGTGACTGATGGCTGGAGTGAATTTGAAATCCATTCCTGTGACACAAGAACCTCCTGGAGCCTGGCCTTGTCACTCATAGGCTGGGTGACATTGGCAAATGGGAAACCCCTCTGTGCCTCCATTTCCTCTTCTCTTCCACTGGGGGTAACCCTTTCTCTCAGGGTTGTTGTAAGGATTAAATACATTTGAAAGGAATTTGTCAGTTCTCTTGAAGTGCAAATACAATGTGTGACTCCTGTCCTTTGAAGTGGAGGAGCACTCCCTTCCAGATAAATTGAAAGCATCAATGCTAATATCAAGTCGAACTCTCACCTTTCATTTCTCATGTGTAGATTGGTGCAGAATTACTTTCTCTCCCATCCTACAGTGTGCAGTGTGTGGAATAAATCATATTCTGCACAGCCTACTCCAGTTCTCCCTCCTTCTTCCCCCATAGTCCTCCTGGGAATGCTTTTGGACTGAAGATACCTGGAACTAACTAGAGTAGCCCAATTAGTAAGAATTCGATTTCTGGGCATCTTTAAAAGAGAATTTTGTTGAAATAACAGACAAGATGCAGGTGTACATAAGTGAGGTCTGAAGGGAGGTGGGGAAAGCAGTGGTCTATAAAGTCCAACTTACAAATCAGAATTAAGCTTTATCTTTGGAGTGATAGCAGCAGATTTTGATGTCAGTCGAGCACAATGAGAAGTGCTCTGAAGACAGTAGTCAGTTTATCTCCTGTCTGTGTGCTAGCAGGCTTTCTGTGTGAAAACATAACTCTAAAGCTTAAGTTATTGCTGCAGAGTTACAGCGTGGATCTCTTTCCTGCTGAGTAATTTAAGATTGCAGAACCACGGAACAGAATGACAGGGGATTCCTCTTGAAAGCACTCAGGAACTCTTCCAAGAGTCTGTTTCCTGAGGATTATTAAAACAATTCCCCAAAAGTGCTGCAGGAACAGTGCAAAGCCCAGTCACTGGGGGAGATTTTCAGAGTTGTACCTCCTGACCGGCTCACGAGGAGGGCACACTTCACTTTTACATGCTAAACTGCATTGAGATGACCTGAGCAACTCTGTGAACCAAACTCTGGCCCAAAGCAGTGCTTCCCAGTTACCATGGTCCCTCAGAGTGGTCGAACTCAGTTCATTCAAATTCATGTGCAAATACCAAAAAGTTCAAGAACTAAACATGGTTTTCTTATAAGAAATACCAGCAAACCAAATAATGTATTCTAAACCTCCAGAATTACACTTAAAATTCATTTCCCAAGAAGTTAACAAATTTTGTCATGATTTCTTTCTTGAATTCCATCATGGTACTCCTAGTTTTCCTCCTAGCTTTCCTGCTGGTATCATATTTGGGAGCCAGCATAGTAATATTTTACATGAATAAAGTGTAAAAAGGAAAAAAGCACAGTGACCGATGTTTTCATGCGCTGAAGCAAGCACTGTATGTTAGCTGGGTGAGAGTGGTGTTCATACCAAGATGTCCCTTTGCCTCTGGGGAGAGTCATGATGTGGCTCACTCTTGGCCCACATAAGCTTTTTCAAGTTGGATTTTCAGTTCAATTATCAAGCAAAGTTATGAACACTTGAGTAGATTGTTTTGGAATTTTGCTGTTTGAATGGTGGACAGTTTGAGCTTGGGGCTCACTGTATGTCCATCCTGAGAACCCCCTGAAGAGCATTAGAAATATAGACAGGTCACTGGCCTCTGATATCCGTTAGAGCTTCTTATTCTTTCAGCCTAAGGCTCCGTCTGAGCATGTGACTCTAAATTAAGAACAGAATTTTTGCCCTCCACAGACTTGTTGAGAATTCAATCATTAGCAGACTGACCCCCAACACCTGCTAGAGGGTGGCTTATGCTATCAGATATTTGCAAGAGTCAGTCCCATGGTATTTATTTGGGCTCTTGTCTCAGATCCCTTCCCAACTTGAAATGCTTTCCATGAGTTTTAATTTAATGTTAAGCCTTAACCTTTACAAAGTATTCTTATGAGAAGGCTTTTAAAATAGCATTTCTATAAATTGTACCTGGTGCCAGTGATTACTCCCAAGGCCCTATGCAAGCCTCAATGAAATAAGATCCTACTTGACTTATAATTCCAGAAGAAAAGTTTATCCCTGGACATAATTTTGCATGTTTTCTTTTGTTGTCACATAAGGTCATAGTAAGAAAACAATTACGCTAGCCCGGTTGCCTTAGATTTCAAAATAAACCCCATGCTTATATCATCTTTGTTGCTTTCTTTTCCCTGTCATGATGTATATGGAAATTCACTTAATATGCTTTCAATTCACTTATGACGCTTTTTGCCTCTGTATTTTCTTCTGCAAATATCACGGGCTATAAATCCTTTAGAAAAATAAAGAGAAGACTAAGAGATACAGTCAGGACAGCCAAGGAATGGCATTCCTTGCTTTTCTAAAATTTTATTTAAAAAACATTTACATACTTCAGAAGTATTAAGCATATAATTGTGTTCTGCTTAATACTGAGCAAAGTCTTGGTCCTAGATTCAAAGAACAAAAGATCTCCATGAAATTATCTCCCTTACGACTGGCAGATTGTTTATATTTAGTATATGTGGTCAAATAAACGGCACACGACTAAGAAGAGCTCTGAGGGCCAGACTATGGAGTAAAATTGTCCTCTTCTGTGGCCCAAAGCAGTACTCAATGCCAGTCACCCAGGACCCACCCTGTGGCATTCCAGCTCCTCATCCTTTGGATGAGTTTTTTCTCATCTCAGCCGAGCTGACAGGTTTCAAACTGTTCCTAAACCAAGGAGAAAACAATTACACAGATTTACTTCAAAGTGAGTAAGTCTCGGCAAAGGACAGCCTTTGCATGTGTTAGATGCAGAACCCAGCGCCACTGTGCTGCCTGTGAACACGGTCCTTGGGTTGCTTTTGCTCCTGATGTGGAGCCAGAGGCAAAGGCCTTGTGGATGTATCTAGCCTGATATAAATCTGGTGGAAAGAAGAGCAGGCTCCTGTTTCATGGAGGCATGTCCTAGCTGCCAGCCAAGGCTGAATGATGTGGTGTGAATGGTAGCTATGAAGGGCATGATGGAGTGTGAGGATTAAAGAATATGCTCACTTTTCATAAGAGATTGTCAAAGCTACCACTGTTTCCTCCAGTTACCAAAGCATGTGGAACTAGCCTCAACCTATAGTAGAGAATGCTAGTACGTCCTTAGTCTAGACCACTCTACAAAATAGTCCCCCTTGTTATTTATCTGCTTCTTTGGCTTCTATCAAAGACCTTAGTGAAAAGATGCTTCGGAGAAGAGTGTCAACCCTTTCCTGCAAATGTTGGCCTTATATAAAGTCATCTCCTTGGGAGAGTCACCTGGAGAGAACACATTCTCTCAGGCTTTCACAGGGAAAAAATACACACACACACACACACACACACACACACACAACACACTAGTTTGCATAAATATGTAGCTACATTCTCTTAGTTCAATGAGAAGAAAATTTTGAACTAATAGTATTGAGATAAGATACCATGTCTGCATCTTGCACTATGAATAATTAGAAAGACAATATTACGCAATGTATTATTGTAACTGTCCTATTAAGCTGTTTTAAAACTGCCTCATTGCTACTTATTTCTCAATAAAATTAATATAAAAATAAATAAATTTTTTAAAAAAAGAAAATCATTCTCCCGGGCCAGCTCTGAGATGGTCCTTGTTCTTACTAACTTGGCGGGATTTCCTTTTATTCTTAAGTAATGTCCCTCCTGTATTTTTGTGTAACTATCCCTTCTTTTATAAAATAGTGCTGATAGATGATTGAATTTTTTGAAAATACCTTTAAAATAAGAGTTGGAAACTCATCAGTCTGTTTTTATATGTATAAAAAAAGATACACATGCATCTATGTTTAATACCTATTCTAAGTTGTCATTGAACATTAGGTACCTTTTTCCTCTAATGTATTTAGTATAGGGTGCACAGGGTCTCACTGCATAGATAGAACTCAGTGACCATCCTATTTTCAGCCTCCCAAGTGCTGGGATTACAGGCCCTCGTCACCACACCCAGTCTCAGTTGTTGTCTCAGCGCACTTCAGGGGCAGGCCCTCGAGATTGAACCCCAGCCGCTGTGCCTTGCCTAAGCAGGCACTTTAGTCTGCTGAACTATCTGGACAGCCCATCATTAAGTACTTTTTATGGGAGAAGATTGTGTTCATTTCTAGAATGTAGCAGTTTCAAAAATAAAATTTATGCAAGCAACTAGATCACACAGTCCATGTTGTGACTGCTCCCTCCCTTCATATCCGTGGCTGGACAGGGTTTGTAGAGGCAGTAGATCCTGATCAAGTCGAAGATGTGAGCTCACATTAGCCTGCTGGGAGATGCAAAACTCTAGGGAGGGGTCATTCTTGGCAGGGCCTTTAGGTGAAAACATGGTGGATTTAAGAAGCGATTTACCATGGAATAGAGACCAGACCGTGTAAGACCTTGTATACCAGGAAAAATTGTGTGGCTTTTATCCTTGCAGAAAAAGGTCGATGTTATTTTATTTTATTTTTATTTTCATTTATGTATTTGGTGCAGGGTCTCACTACACAGCTTGGACTCGTAGTGATCCTCCTGTTTTCAGCCTCCCCAGCACTGGGATTACAGGCGTGCATAACCCCAGACCTGGACTCGTGGAAGACTTAGTGCACCCTGGGGGGGTAGGCCTGTGTGGTATGCAGGACCTAGGATCAAACAACCCCTTTCCTGCACTTGCCAAAGCAGGCATTTAGTCCAATGAGCTATCTCGCCGGCCCAGTTGATATTATTTTATTTTATTATTATTATTATTTTTAATTTTAGGGAAGGGTCTACAGGGTGTTCACTACTAGATCGGACTCCTAGTGACCCGCTGTTTACAGCTTCCCAAGAGCTGGGATTACAGGTGTGCACCGCTATGCTCAGTCTTTGATATTATTTTAAAGAGGCCACTCTTGTAGACTAAGGGGGAGACTGAAGAGAGGATGCTCTGCCTGGATGTGAGAATTGGGATTTTAGAGGATCTGATGGCATTTACATTCCCTGCTGGGCCCACGAATGAAAGGAATGTGAATGGAAGAGCAAACTGTTTCAGAATTAAAAGCCTGTAAAACCTTCAGATCTATAGGAAACAGTCCTACCCTTTGCTTCAGTAGTGAGAACTGTTAGTTTTACTCTTGTTTCTATTTTGATTTGGATGCAACAGAACCCTTGAGCCCTCACTTTTTCTTGGTTGTTGTTACTTTTTCATTTGTTTTTTCTATGATAGATGTTTTATTATAATTTTGTAAATTTTTAGTTCTTTATTTTTATTTTATTTTTGATAGATTTACTGGAGATCTTTATGGAAAAAAGAAGAGCAATGAAAAAGCAGTCAGGAAGTGTGGTGTTTTTTTTGAGAGCTCAACTGTTTTTATAACATCAGTAGACACGTTCTTCTCAGGCTGTCTTCTGTCCCTTATATGCACAAAAGGAACACTTAACTGTGTTCGAAAGTCACCATGAGGGAAAACACACAGTCACTGAATTTGTTTATCCTCCTGTTGCTGACAAAAAGCAGAGTTTTTAATTATTTGCCACGCGCTTGGTCCTTATGTTTTATGTTTGAAGGTCTTCTTAAAAACATACAGCCTCATAGAAGGGAAATAGAAAATTTTTCATTAGAAATGATGCTATCCGATGAACAGCAGTCTCTCACATTTTTACTAACATTCATCGGGAGCTCTGTACTTGTAATTATATTCCTGTCTTGTCTCTTTACACACATGAAATTTTGAAGACACGCCAAGGTCAGAAAGGTAAGGGCCATGCTCGTTTTGCTGTAGAAAAATTTTAAATTTATATATAAATTATATCTCTCATGGTTAAAAAGAAAATAGATTATGAAATACATAATTTTAGCACGCAGAGGATACAGTTATTATTGTACATGGTCTCATAAAAAATTGAATACTTTAAAAAGCCAACATGTTCAAACTTACTTACAAAATAATAATAGGTTTAACGAAAAGCTATCTACTGATTTTTGAGCATAAAATTGCAAAGCAGTCCTCTGCCTCTGACTGGCATGATGCTATTGATTCCAGTTCATTCCTTCATTCAGCAAACAGACTTCCTCAGGACAGTGGCAAAGACTGGGTTCAAGAACAGTGAGGGGCCGTTGCTTCCTGCCTGTGCAAGGTGATAGCGACGGAAGTGGGACATGTGTGTATGAGAGTTATTTCAGGACAAATGTCAGAGACCGCTGGTGGACTGAAGCATGCAGAGGAGGGCAGTCAGAGATGGCAGTGCTTGAGTCTGGGACTTGCACCTCAGGACCTGCCAATCATGAGGGAGAAGGAGATAGAAGGCAGGACAGGTGGAGCAGGGGCCACGAGGATCCACATTCAATTACTTTGAGAAGTTTATGGATAGTTGAAGTAGGGATGAAAGTAACTTGGCAGTATGCATCCACTTCTAGGCATCTTCTGATATTAAAGAATAACCACACAAGTAGTCTTTGCGATATTATTTATAACAAAAGATTGAAAGCAACTATGCTTCCAACTCGGAAATAATTGCTGAATAAATCATTTGCACTTAAAAAATTATATTGCCATAAAACTATAATTACAAAGACTACAATATGGAAAAATGCTTATGATGCATTAAGTGAAAAAGCAGGATACAAAATTATATTTTAGAGATGATTGCAATTAGGCTAAAATATATGCATTTGAAAAATATTCTGCAAGGTACATTGGAAAATGAAAATGGTTATCTATGGAATATAAATGAGTTCTGTTTTTGTGTCCCAAATTTTCTGTAATATTTTTATATTGCTTTTATAATTTAAGAAAAAGATTTCAAAGCATCTAGTTCTCTCAGGCCCATTTATGTTATCTTTAAATTAATTTAAAATCTATTTACTAATGCAAAAATCACTGTCATACTTAAGTAAGGGCACTATTAACAGTCGTAAGAAACATTCATTTGTCTCTATTTACAATATATTTCACAGTCCCCAAAAGAAAAATATGCTGTTAATCAGGAAATTAATAAAAGAGTAGAATTGGCTTTATTTGAAACTTAAACATAGTAACTTGATTAAAATAAATTATAGTCACTCATCAAAATACTTTATTCTTTCTTTTTTTTTAAAAAAAATATGTATTTAGGACAGGGTCTACAGTGTCTCACTACACAGACTGGACTCAGAGTGATCCTTCTGTTTTCAGCCTCCCAAGTGCTGGGATTACAGCCACGCCCCACTATGCCCAGTCTCACCATCTCAGCGCACCCCGAGGATGGGGCAGCACGGCACACGGGGAATCCAATCCCTGGCCCTTGCACTCTGTCTAAGCAAGCGCTTTAGTCTGTTGAGCTATCTGGCTGGCCCTTATTAATGTTTTCTTATATCTACTTTTATTTCAATTTTTAAAAATTTTGGTACTGTCATTTAAAAAATGTTCTTTCCAGTGAAGCATATGTCCTAGTACAAATTTTCTGTAAAAAGCCAATAGATTTATGTAACTGTATTCTAAAGCACAGTTGTCATCTTGAGCTTCAGTGTGGCCTCATTCTTACATCAGCTTGGCTTGAAGTTTTGTGCTATACTTTGATTTTACTTTTTGAAAACAACAGCTTTATTAAGGTCTGATTTACATACCTCTTTGTACTGTCTAATATTTTTAATTTTAGGAAACTGTAAAGTTGTACAGTCATTAGCTAATCAGCTCAGGAACATTTTTATGATCTCAGAACTATTCACCTTATCTCTGTACTCATAAGTGCCAACCTACCACAAAACTAGCCTCCTACAACCACTAATTTATGAGCTGCTCCTATAGAGTTTTCCTGTTCTGCACGTTTCATATAAATAGAGTCTGCAGTGTGTGCTCATCATGGTTGGCTTCTTTCATTTAGTATAATGTTTCAAGTTTCATTCATGTTGTAGAATAAATCAGTATTTCATTTCTTTTTATTTTGCTGAATAATATTCTCCTATATAAGGGTAGACACCATTTTGTGCTTATTCATTCGTAAAAGCATGTGGATTGTCTCCACTCTTTGACATTGTTTTTTGTTTTTTTTGCGGAACCAGGGATTGAACTCAGGTCCTTGTGCTTGCCAGGGAAGCGCTTATTCTACTAGGCCATATCCCCGGACCCTCATTTTTTGACATTGTGAATGACATTGCACTGCCATTCATGTGCAAGCTTTTGCCTACATGTGTATTTTCATTTCTTTCAGTTACATCCCTAGGAATGGAATTTCTCAGTGATATAGTAATTCTGTGTGTAAACTTTTAGGACCTGCCAAGATTATTTTCCAAAGCAGTTAGATCACCTTATACCCTGTTGTGGTTTGTGTCTAGTTTTGTTCCCTGAAAGTCTCATTCAGTCATGAGGCAGCTTCTAGGGTGTGTGATTAATTCATGATCTCATGCTGGGATTACAGGTGTGAGTACTGCTGGGATTATGGGTGTGAGTGTTTCACCCTCAGATAATCTGAATGCAATATAAGGAAGGGAGAGGGGCTTGCCTGTCTGCAGCTGCCACCGCTGCACCTCTCCTTTCACTCTCGTTGGTTTGCTATTTTCTGCCACCATGGACGGCTGCCAACTGCCATGCCGGCTGATTATGGACTGAAACCTCCCAAAATTGAGCTAAATAAATCTTTCCTGGGGCCAGGGATATGGCTCAGTGGAATAAGCGCTTCCCTGGCAAGCACAAGGGCCTGAGTTCAATCCCTGGTTCTGCCAAAAAATAAAAATAAATAAATCTTTCCTTCCTTAATTCTGGTTATTGGATATTTTGTTCCAGCAATGAGAGAAAAGTCACCAAGACACACTCCCACTAGCAGAGTCAGAGGGTTCCGCTCCCCTTACATCCCCAACAGCATTATCTACTATCTAGTGGAAATAAAGTGGTTCCTCACTGTTACTCAGATATCTAGTTTGCTGATGGCCAATGCAGAGCATCATTTGCATGCCCCACACATTGGACAGTTGAGTGTCTTTTGGAGATGTGTCTCATCAGACCCGATGCCATTTGAAAGTGGGATTCCTGGTTTTTTGAGTTGTCAGGGTCTTTGTATATTCAGATATATAAGTTGCTTATCAGAGTTTCTAGGTATTCTCTCCCGTTCTGTGACTCATCTTCACTTTCTTGATTTTATTGCTTGTATTCCTTTCTCTCCTCTTTCCTTGCCCTCAGTGCCTTCCTTCCCTTTTGCAAAAGATCTGTCTCCAATTTCGTTCTATCAATCCTTTGTGTTGCTCTTTATTTGCACTTTGTCTTACTCAAGTGAGAGGTACCACGCAGTGTGTTAGTATTTGTGCCTCGTTATTTCACTAACATTATATTTTCCAAGTGTATCCATTTTCATACAAATATCTGAAATGCACCCCAGGTGCATCCATTCCTTTCCTTTTTTATAGCCAAGTATTATTTCATTGTTGCAGATACTATGATTTCTTCATCTAGCCATTGATTGTTGGATATGTGGACTGCTTCTATAATTTAGCAGTTATGAATCAGGCTGCTGTAGTGTGAAGGGCATAAGGTTTGTTTTTAGATTTATTGTTTTGTTTTTTGCCTGTATGTATCCAGTTATTCCAGTATCATCCTGTTATTCCAGTGTTGAAAAGACTGGTTTCATCCAGCATATTCATTCCTTTGTTCCTATATCAAAGACCAATTATTTAGATTGATATGGGCCACTTACTGGGCTTCCTGTTTGGTTTCAATAATCTGTCTCTGTTGATTTTTTTTTTAGGGAAGGGTCTACTGAGTGTTCAGGGTCTCACTACTAGATTGGACTCGTGGTGATCTGCCTGTTTACAGCTTCCCAAGAGCTGGGATTATAGGCCTGTGCCACCACACCCAGTCTCAACTGTGGCCCCTGCGCCTGCTTGCCTGCTTACAGGCGCTTTAATGTTTGTTTTGTTAAGTTAATCTGTCTATGTGTGGCAGTGAGGTGTTCAGGTCCCCTATTACTGTTTCATTATGTCCATTGTGTTTGTTTTTATGAAAGTGGGTGTGCCAGTATTTGGTGCATAGATGTTTGTAATTGTTAGCTCTTTCTGTTGAATTGTTCCCTTAGCAAACATGTAGGAACCTTCTTTGCTTCTTCTGTCCAGTCTTAGTTTGACATTGACTTTGTCTGAAATTAGGATAGCAACTCCTGTTTTTTTCTGGATTCCCACTGCATAGGGTATTGTTTTCTATCCATTGATAGCTAATCCATGAATATCTTTTAGAACTGAATGTGTTTCTTGGTCCTGAACACTGCTGATTTTTCTTTTTGATCTGTTTTGCCACTTTGTAGGTTTTGATTGGGAAAACTGAGACTGTTCGCATTGAGAATAATTGCTGAGGAGTACTGGCTCATTCACATCGTTGCATTGTTTTCCTGGTGCTGATTTCCTTATATTTTCCTCTCTTGCTTATCTGCTTGTCTCACCAGGTGCATCCATTGCTTTCCACTTATTGATGTTGTTGGTTTTATTGTACCTTGAGAATTGTTTGTAATGCTGGCTTGTGTCATAAATTTCCTGAGTTGTTTCTGGTCATGGAAATGCTTTACTTCTCCATCAATTTGAAAGAAAACTTTTGCAGCATACTTCAATTAGGGTTGGAAGTTGTTATGTTTTAGAATGTAAAA